>PVLD010020026.1:9649-34997 GCA_004027595.1 Dinomys branickii
ATATCTCTTCCCAAGGCGAGAGTCCAAGGATATAGATAAACCCAGGAGTACAGTTATTATCACAGGGAAGATGACTGATTGAGTGGTAGGGCAATGGAGATGAGGGAGGAGAAAAACTGAATGATCAAATGGGCCATCATCTGTGTAACTGAGTAACAAAGGTGAAGGTAACATTATGTAGGACAGCATCCAGAGCTAACTCCCTTGTGTGTTCTCTATAATTCTGTATTTCCTCAATTGTTTTTGTATTAACAGAAGTGAAGATAACTTTATATTATACAGCATCCAATGCAAATTCCCTACTATCTTCTCTATAATTTGGTATTTCCTTTAATGTTTTTGTGTTAACTAATATGAAGATAATATTATGTAATACAACATCCAGTGGTAATTCCCTACTATATTCTGTATAACTTTGTATTTTCTGTATTGTTTATGGCTTATTCTGGTTCATATGTCTCCATTCTTTTGTCTTTAAAATAAAATTTTAAAAAAGAAATAAATAAAATAAAACAAAATCTTGCATATTCAAGAATTTAAGCTCTGTGAGCCTATTTTAAATGTATGTGCGATGTCTCAGTGAATTTCTACTCACGGAAACATGATACTCAGCACTCACATATTAAAGGAAGAAGGGCTTATTTTGGTTCACATGTTCAGAGTATGGTCATTGTCTCCAATGGTGCCTGGGACTGGGGGAGGAAAGCCACTCCGGTGATGGTGGTTAGGAGACTGGTGACAAAGGGAGCAGCAGCAGAGAAGGGAGGAGCTGGAAAAGGGAGGCCTAACTTCCTGGGTCACCCCCGAGTGACCCGCCTCTTCCAAACTGACCTTCCCTGCTAGGAGGAAGTCAGTGGTAAACACCCACTATCCAGTCACTTTTAAAAACCATGAGGCTTTGGGGGCCATTTCAGATCTAACCCATGACATACAGGTGACTACTTGTATATATTCAATAAGATAACTATATGCATTTACACAGTAGAATGTGATCAGTATGTATATCTTTTTTTTCTTTTTGGTACTGGAAATCAAACTCAGGACCATGTGCTTGCCAGGCAGGCACTGTGCCACTGAGCAATAACCCCAGCCCTTGCATTTACAAAATACAAATATATTTATTTCTCTTAACAGGATGCCATGACTTTGTTATCCAAAATGTAAACCATATATAGACTTTCATATGTCATTTTAAACTCTTTATGTTCTTTGAGGACAAAAATATTGAGTATAAGAATCACGTATGATATTCCAATTTGGAATTACATATGTCTATATTCATATCCATATCTACATTATTTAATTCTCTCCTACCTGGTGGCTTTAGTTCTCTGTTCAGTCAGAATCAGGGGCCAGGAAAGGCAGAAGGGAGAGACTGTCAACTTAGAACACGGCAGTACTTTCATTTTTCTCTGAGTTTCACGTTTCCCTTACTGAGCAGACACACGGGGTTGAGACTTTCTGTTAGGATGGCGCACAGAGGCTTCCTGCGCCCCACTCTCCCTCCAGCCAGCCTTCCTCCCCCGCCTTAGCTGCTTATTCTCAGGGGAAATATACCTGAGAGCTATGTGGCCCTGATGAGCTGGTGCACGGGGAATTCCGGAGCAGCATAAACCATTGTCCCTTCAGCGAGTGACTGCCGTGAGCTTTGCTTGGGTTTTAACTCAGATTTCCCATTTATGAGTGTGGACACTATGGACACCGCAAGCTCCTGCCTGGCTTTTTCTCCTCTGGCTTTCCTCTGCTCTCTCTCTTCATTGCCTTCTTCCTGTTTTCTCTCCTTCCTTCACAAAATAGTGCCTGAAAGTTTGTGTAGAACCAATGATCTACATAATCCTGTCCCGCAGGCTCTTCTCTCTCCATCAGTTCCCGGAGAACCCATGTTAAACCAGTCCCTTCAGATATCTAAAGCTATGGAACAAAGTGTTCAATCATCGGAAACCAACACATTTTCTTTATGGTTTCGTAGCTTCAGCAACTTACTCCTTCTGAGCACAGAAGGTGGGCACTACTGTTCTCAAGATCCCTGTGGATGGAGGAGCTAGAGCAGGTAAGGCAAAATGTTTTCAAAACCTAAAACCCTTCAGGAGAAATGAGATTACAGTGCTTTTGTCTTTCTTTTATCTTAAGAGATCCTCATTTTATTCTTCAGAAGTCTTTAGAAATGTCAATCCTCCCCAGACTTGAATTTCCAAAAAGCCAGCATTATATTGAGAGAAATCCTAAATAATGAGCTTTCAGAAATGACGACCCCATCTTATCTGTGCACCTAGCTCCCCTGCAAAACACTGCCTGCTCCCATCTACACTCAGTTTAGGCAGAAGCTAAAATGCTTCATTTATCTTTAGTGCATAGTCATTGTGAAATTACGTCTTATTGTTTTTAGAGCTGAACTGCAGGCAATGAATGCAGCATTTAAGTTGGTCTGGGGAGAGGGACGAGTCTTGTTTTTTTGTACATTACATAAGGCAGGCTCTATTTGACCTACTGAATTCCAGAGACCCAGGGGAACAGCCCAAATGCTGTCTCTACCTTCTGATTTCAGGCATTTGAACTGCCTCTAATGAATAAGATTGAACATGAACAAAGCCTATCTATTCTCAGCTTGCCAGCTGCAGAGCAGCCTTGGGTGAAATGAGGTATTTATTTGCTCTCTTCCTCTCTCTCCCCGTAGAGACTTCCTTTAAATGAATCATGCGTGTGCATATCCTTACACCATTTTATATTCTTCAAGTCAGCACCACTCCATCTGCATCCAAAGGAATATTCACTGGCTGAAAGACCTGGGCCCAGTGAGAAGGGGAACGTCTTAGGTCAGTATGGATTCAGCACAGCCTTTGGAGACAGCCTGTGAAAGTCTGCACCGATAATAAACTTGATGTGTTTAAAGAGTAAGCAGTGTCTCCCTGAAAGTGTTCATCTATGCATGAAACTACATTTTAGTTTAAGTAATATTTCTGCATGGGCGGATGAAGGGCCTAGTTTTGGTAAAATTCTTTATTGTGGCAATTTGACCAGTCTATCTTTTTTCCTCTTACACCTCAATCTAAAGTTTTTAAAACTACTGATGCCTGGAAATTATATTACAGGCTCTAAAGGTAAAATCTAGCTACAAGGATTTTTAAAACTCCCCTTGGGACTCCAATGTGCAGGAAATGTGAGGAATGTTAGGTTAAGAAATTGCCAGTATTGTGGCTCCCTGTGTCCATCTTGTGAGAGCATGCAGGAAACAGGCCCAAGGAGTTAGACTCATGGTATTTCAGGAAGTGTCTCTTCCACTAATAATAAAGTCTATATCCCACCCACAGTCTTGAGCAAGATTTTGAGGAGCACTATTCCATCTAGGAAATGTTGTAGACTCCATGAGTTGAGTCTTCTTGAAACAGGGTGATATTTGGTTCCCAATGATTTTCACATAGGATCCCCATATGGAAGAATGTACTAAAACTGAGAGGTGTTTACCTTCCTAACACTAGAAGATAGACAGGAATTTGAAGATGAAAACAGAATAGCATTTACTCAATTTCTCCTTTTTCCCAAGAACATCACACAGAATTACCAAATCTTGAGCCATAAAGTTCACAACAAGGAGAGGAATTTGTTAGGACCTCCTCAGAGATTATTAAAAGGTAAAGTTAATCTAAAAGCATCTATGCGATTGTACATCTCCAATAAAACAGAATAGAGTTTAACCAGATGTTGACAAACTGTGCAGAAACATTCTTCATTTCACCTTCTTTTTTAAATATTCAACATCCTCATTTTCATGTGTCACTATTCATAGGCTGTTCTGAACTGAGGACAGGGAGAAAAGTTATATCCTCAATGTTTAGACAAAGAATTCCTAATGTCAGAAGGATGGTGCTACATCCCACTGCAGGCAGCTACCTGCAGGGTCTGCATAAATCCCCTAGTATTTCTTCGTCTATATAAATGGGAAAAATCAGATAGACAACCATAAAAATTACCTAGGCAGGGCTAAACTGAATTTTTGGGGTCCCTTTCTCAATATGCTACCTGCAGTACCCTATTGCGTAGCCCCTAGGCTGGAATTCAGTGAGGATACGTTCCTTTCGATGATGATTTTTGTATGCCCAATTAGACCATTTGTCTTTTCATTGACTTTCAGCCTCTTGTCAAACCTTCAGAACTCATTAAATATTCATGAACTTGCTGACTGACGACAGAGGAAAGGAAGACCCATAGGTCACTAAGTGTGAGAACTTAATCAAGTCATCAAATATCCACAAATCCTCGCTCTGTGAGGTGCCAAAAGAAATACTGAGTAAATAGCACAGGGTGTGGATTTTACCTCCTGTACTCCTGAATTGTGTGATTTGTAGTAAATCCACTAAAGTTTTGGTCCGGGTACTTTTTATTTTTTGCTAATATACATCACCCTAAAATGCAATGAAACTGGATGAAATATATCAGTTTATCTATGAAAACGTTGTACTGACTACTGGATTTTGAAGATTTAGTATAAGTAACTATGATATAGGCATATTTACATGAAATGTTTTGTTTACTCTTCACAGTAACTCTTAGGTTATGACTATGAATATATGAAGATGATAAAACTGGGACTCATGTAAATTGAGTGGCTTGTGCAAAGCAAGGCAGTACTGGGCACTCCAAGGATTACACACAGCACATGGCACCAAGCCGGACTGTCCATTAATTTCTAGTGCATCTTTACAGAGGTGCAGCTAGATGATCCTCTGAGGCCCTTCCTAGTCTCAACATTGATAACATTCTTAGGCAGTGTTATAGTTTGTGTCTAGATGTCCCTCCAAAGCCTCATATGGTCATAGGACTTTTCCAGAGGCTGAATCTGAAATGCGTTCCTGACTCAATGCTGGGGTTAAGGGTGGATGATTGCTGGATCAGTCTTCTGATTGGTTTGGCACTGGCCTAATCCCAATAGAGTGGATACAATATAAGGGACAGAAAGAGGCTTGTCTCAGTCTCTCTTGTGGTTTTGCTTCCTTCTGGTTGCCATGAAAATGTTGCTCCCTTATTGATTTGCTCTCTTCTACCCGCCATGAATTGTTCTCTTCAGTGAAATCACCCTGCCATGGAGCCAGATGATTAAAGACTGAAACCTCCACCAACTGCAAGCTAAATAAACATTTTCCCATTTAACTTTGGGTGTTGGGTATTTTGTCCCAGCAAAGAGATAAGTAACTAAGACATGCAGTACCTGGTACAACAGAGGGTGGATTCTTGCTACACATGTGGATCCTTCAGAGTAGGTGCTGTTTTATCACTACCATCTGCTCTAGGAAGCAACCTTCCCCATATATCCTTCCAGATTTTTCTCCAGCACCACTGACTCCCTTCAGCTCTGTATAATTGTAGGAATTGTTTGCAGTGTTTTCTGCCTGAGTTCCCTCTACCTTTTAGCTCATTCCCACAGGTACAAAAGTAATGGCTTTCACTTAACTGTTGGTTGGTGTCTGTGTTATCTAGAAAAAATCAGTGAAGCAGTGCATTTCCTGTTGTGTTTCATGTGCACAGTACACATAGAGAGTATGTTCCACAACCGTGTTGTGTAAGTGTTCATTCCGCACTTGGCATTTACATTGAATGAGAGTTATGTGAGCTCTGGCCAGAGAAGGATCATGCTCTGGACCAATGGACAGAATCAGATTCTGCCCTGGAGCCTCTGTGCTACACTTCACCAAGCTGTCTGCTGGGCAAAGGTCTGATTTGCTGCACGGACCAGGTTAGGCCCCCCTCTCCTTTGGTGCGCTCCATAACTTACATAGAAATGTGGTTTTGTTTGTAATTTACACAAATGGCCTTTCACTGCGTAGATTATAAGCAAAGTTCATAAAATTTCACAAAGAATTGCTACAATGACATACAAAAACTTCCAAAGGGGAGAAGAAATACATGGAAGGGCTAAAAGCAGTGAACAAGGCATTTCGGTGGATTATAAGCTGACTTTTTTCTTCATTTCCAGTAAGGTCACACTCCACGCTCTTTGCATTTGAATAGTTTTAACAGCTGGGTGTTTATGATGGGAAAACATACACGATCACCTCTCCTGCTGCAGACCCAGTCCTCTCAGTGCAGTAGAGGGTAAGAAGGGAGATGAATGTAAATCCATCCCAGTCCCTGCTCCTTGGCAAAGCTCTAGGTCTGGTGAATTACATTAAATAGATGGCAGAGAGTAAGTCCTCTTGATTCCAATGAAATGATCTGTTAGCTCCCTCTCCCTCACACTACTGTTCTGCCTTCTTAGGGTGATGATATTTTAAAAGTAGGTGGTGACATTCAAGACAACTCTAGGACATTCCAGGTAGAATGCACCCTTGGGAGAGTCATACTTTTTCAAATCTAAAAAACCTGATTACATCTGAAAGGAGGATGCATACTGCTTCAGTTGATGGTGATATTTTGTTTTTGTTTCTGTTTTTAATGTTTGCTCACTCCCCAGAAGTTCATGCATACAGTATCTAGTTCACAACACATTAAAACTGCTCTGCCAGTCAGCCACCTCAGCACACAGTTCACTCTCAGAAAGGGAGACTGGGGTGTCTCTCTGACAGTGACAATTTCATGGATCACTCATTATATTAAAATACCATTCTTTTTATAGAAATATTTACTCTTCTCCTAATATTGGGTGCTGTTGGAGTCAGAACAATGCATATATGGATGCAAAAGGGTAAAGCTAATATCTTGCTGTTGTGCACCCCAAAACACCTCCTTGAAGGCAAAGCTGAATGCAGTTAAGGCAGCAAGAGGGGCAGAGAGAGCTGCAAATAACCTTCCATGCACTTAGTCACCATTGTTTTCCATGAAATATCATATCTTCGGCATTTTAAATGTACACTCTCAAATCAGTGAAATGGTTTCCAGTTTCACTTCTCAAATCACATTTCATTCATACAGCCTCTGTGTCCCCTGCCCTAGTTTAGGACTCAGATTTCAGCAATAACTAAGAGATGCTTCTGCCTTTAGGGATGGGGTCCTGGACTCAGGATTAGCTTCTACCTGGTGTTCAGTGCACTGCTCAGAGCAGACAGGGAGCAGGAGTCAGGAACCCTGACCTTCACAGAGTCCACCTTGGAAGAGTTGTGTTCTGCAGGAAACACGACAGGTTGCCAAGAGAAATGGAGAGAAAAAGGTTGTGGTGTGGCTCAGTGGTAGAGCAATGGTTTAAGAGAATTTGACTAATATAGATGAGGCCCCAGGTCCCATCTCTAGCAGGAAAGAAAAGAAAAGAGAAAACAACAGAAAGCCTCAGTACTATGGAAGGAGAGCAACTAGAAGTATAAGGCCAGAACTGATGACCACATACGGTGGGACTGCAGAACCTGCTGGTGTTGACTGAAGAAGAGGCAGACTTGTGGACAGGATATCCAGCAGACACTGTAAGATCATCCCAACTCCAGGAACTCTTGAGGCTCCAGTTGTTCCCAGACCAACTAAATCAGCTTCTCCAGAATGGGTCCCAGGAATCCGTGACAGTCCTTTTTGTTTGGAATGAGTGATCAGGGTGAATATATGTGAATGGGGGTTCAGTTGTACAGTCTTAGGCTACAATTAGTAATTTGTGATGGCGGCTTCACAAGTGTGCTTCATTATTAATATTAATGCTACAAGGGCTTAGAGTCCAGGAAGATGTTACACACAATGTATCAGGGTGTGACATGGATGATTATTTTTTACAGATAAGAAAACAGAAACTTTACAAAGTAACTTGGCAAAGATTTAGCAATGAGCGGTCTGTGAGATTAAAACCCTTGGTGCCAAACCATGCAGTGCTCATGGTGTATCAGTTTGATTTCTGTTCCTATAAAAGTATCTGTGGCAGCATAACTTTATAAAGAAAATAGGTTCATTTATCTCATAGTTTTGGAGGCTGAAATTCCAAATAGCACCATCCCTGTCAAGCACCCCTGTGTGAATGTTGAGATTATGTGTGGTGAGAAAAGATCACATCACAGAATCGGAACTCAGAAGTTAGGCTTGCTCTTGTAACACCTGCTTACACAACAGCTCAGGGGATCCAGAACAGCTACCTTAATTCCTCCAGAGAGCAGCAGCCCTGATAACCTAACACATTCCACCAGGGCCACACCTTTCAAAGGTCCTATCACCTCCCGTATATCCACACTGGGGACCATCTTATTAACACATGAATCTTTTGGTGACACAATAAACTCAAACCCAGAATACACCATATGGCAATGTGATACCAGTAGCTGAGTTTCTATCAGCTTTTACTGGACACTACTCTTCTGTTGGTGTAGGGGCTCAAGCTCTATGCCACACAGACTTCTTTCTTCAACACTAGGAAAGCACATGGTTTGTCTCTACTTCTGTCATTCATCTCAGCCAGATTATAAATTCTAGTTAAAAGACTGAATCCAGGCAGAACAGAATTGGTGTAAGACCAAGTAGTGTAAGACGTGTTTGTTCGGCTTTAAACTCATGACCTTGACTGAGCTATTTTCAGCCTTTGAGCTCTAGCATGCTCTCAATACAATGAGAAGATCTTAGAAAACATTGTTAATAAGGACCAGAGGATGGGGCTGGGGATATAGCTCAGTGGAATAAGCGCCTGCCTAGCAAGCGCAGGGTCCTGAGTTCATTCCCCAGTACCACCAAAAAAAAAAAAAAAAAAAAAAAGGACCAGAGGAGAAAGCATAAAAATATCTATTAAAATGCAAATGTATGACATATTCTAATAAATGGTAATAACTGGGGGAAGTGAATGATTTACATTTCTGTGGTACCTCCACCTATTTTAGTTTAGATCTAAAATACCCTTCCAAAAGTCTCATAATGGGAGATGGGGTCAATGGGGCACGAATGGAAGAGTGTATTCTCCTCCACGGCTTCTCCCTTTTGTCTCTCTGCTCTCTGACTTCTGTGTGGTGAGCAGCTTTATTTTACCATGCTGGGTGCCATGTTTCTTCCTTCAAGCCTGCCAACCATGGACTCAACCCACTGAAATGATGAGCCAAATCAAACCTCTCTCCCTCTCTTCATTCAAATTGAAGGTGTTTCTTAATTTTTTTTTTTTTTTTTTTACTTTTGCCTCAGGAATGGGAAAATTACTGAGATATCATCCAATCCTGGATTCTCAAGGTATGGACTCCTTTATTGCTCAGGCTGCTTCTGGACCATGGCCTCCCAAAGGACTGGAGCACAAACTTCCATAATCCTCCCCATGGGCCTAAAGAAGAAGCTTGTCTCCCAAAATTTGTTCCACTCCAATCTTTTTCATGGTAGCCATTGTGGCTGCTTCTAGATTTGCTTCTCTACCTTTCTTCATACAGGCCACTTTCATTGCTTTTTGTTTTGTTCTTGATGTCAGGTTACCAAGCATCGTGGTTAGGTAGGATCACTCTGGAGTGATACACCCTGGGTTCACCCAGGCTCAGGATCAGAACTTCAGTATAGTCTCCCTGTAGCTGTAATTTTGGTCCCTTAAATACCTAGGTACTACCAAGTAGAGAATAGGACTTTGAGCTTCCAAAACCAAACAACATATCCTGGAGATTTTGTCAGTGGGTCTTGAGACTGATCACACTACCTGCAAAAGTGGTCTACTGCCATATGTGCAAAATGTAGTGGGAAATTAAGTATCATTCTTATTTAGAATAAATTTGCATATGCATACTCCACTATGCACACATAGAAATACACACCATATATACATTTTGCATTAATGGTTAAGGTAAAATTGGAGACTTTACCTATATTTTGTCCTTGGAGTGGGTCATTAAGACCTTGCCCCATTTTGAGCCTACACTGACTGATTTTCAGAGAAAGTCTGAGAAGCCTGGGAGCAGGTGGAGATCAGGACAAGGAAAGAACATGCATTCTCTTTGTTTCAATTCCCAACTCTCCTATCTCAGAGCTAATTACCCAAATTACAGATTTGCCTCACTTTCACTTTCCTACATATAAATATGGCTGTTGGGCTGGTTATTCTGTCACCCTAGGCCCATTGCAAGGTCTGGCCTGCCTTCTAGAAATCTGGCCTCAGACAGTGCATCTTCCTGAAGATCATGTCAAGGCATCTTGAGGTAGGGGTAGAGAGACTTGGGAGGACGTCACCGGCTTTCTCCTTCCTGTCTGGGGTCCTTGGGTACTATCTGTACTTCTCTTTGACATTAGTTCCTCCTGCCAGATTTAGGAATCACTTTCCCTCATGATAAGCCATTGGGCTGCTTAACCTCACCCTTAGCATTTGTACATCTTTCATAAATTTCAATATTAATATCTAGGAGCACTAGATGTGGAAGTTACCTATACATATTCAATGCTGTGTGCTATCTGCACTTTATCAGACACTGAACAGTTAGTATAAATTACTATGTTCTTTGTTTAACTTGGGGTAAAGGAAAAGTTATACAGATCCCGTTGCTAGAAACTATACACACAATATGAACAACTGCAACTCTTCTCTACACTCCTGGTCACCTTCAGAACACCAAACTGTGACAATTGGGAATTTCTTTGGTCCAACTTGTGGGCTTTTTGATTTGTGCAAAGTGATTACTGTGGACAGACATACTCCTTTCCTGCATACTTCAACCCTGACACATCCCAAGTGGAGAGCTCTTTGGTAGGGGCCCCATTGCCCCATAAACAAATAACAAAAGAAAGGAAATAAAGTTGTCAGTGGTTTCTGAGGATCTGGTATAAAGAGGCCAAGGTCCGCATACCACAAAGGCATGCAGACAGAGAACTGAAAATCCAATGATTAGTGTCCTTGAAACTCTGCTAATGATGGATAGTAATAAGAGGTTCCTGCAAATCTTTTTTCTTGCTGTTTAAGGATGTATATATTTCATAAATTGCATGTCTTCATTAATGATTTTATGTTCTATGTATCATCCTAGCATATAAATTCAAATGAGCTCTTGGAGCTACTTCATGTAAGATATGCCTTAAATAAATGTAAGGTTGTTATCAATCTTGGTAATTAATATTTAATTTTAAAATGAATAATTAACCCCATTCTAATTCCCCCTTTTTATAGTATTTCTGGAACTCATATTTTCGTCCATGTCTGACCTACAGCACCTCACGCTTCTGCGGCTGTCTTTTGCTTCAAAAGGTCAAGGTGCCGTGTTTGCATTCAGTCTTTGTCTCGATGAGGCCTCCTGTTAGCAAGCCACAGATAGAAATTGGGAATGCTGGGAGCAAGTGTGGGGATTACTGGGAGGTGTTAGTGAATAAAAATAACTATGGGGTATAGAAAACCCTGCTTGTAAATTAGGGGTAACCAGGAGCAGCCACAGGCCATTACTACCAGTGTCCCAGCACTACATGTGTATGGGACACCACTGCTCTCATCACAGAAATCTGACACTGCAGAAGATACCAGCAAGCTCTGCATGAACCCAGGGCTCAGACTTTCTGCTGACCCTGGAGACTGGGCAGGCTGCCACCTTCAGAAAGTGCAGAGTATCTTCCACTCTTGCTGCTCCTGTATGTTACTAGGTCCTGGTCTGGTACAACAGCACAATGTATTTGTCTCACTGAGCCTGGCTCTGCTGGCCATGTTCTGATGCAAGACAGGTAGAAATAATATTTCTAACCATTCGGATCTTTTCTATATTATATGATAATTATATGAATTCTGCTGAAGGACTTATATTTTCTTTCTTTGCATTGGAGACACTGGATACGTAAGAATTTGCCAGTGTTAAAATTGTGGGCTTTAGCACACTATACCCTGGTCTGAGATCATTTTTTCCCTCATCAGTAGTATTAACCTCAATCATCTTGTGCCCATAGTCCTCTCTGGAAAGGAACAGTAAGTACAATATACATCATGGGGTGTTTGAGAGAATTAAATATTTAAACTTCATGCTTCTCAGAGTGTGAGCTGTGGGCAGAGTCAGCTCCATCTTTGGTAGGTTCTAGTGACAAATAAAAATGACAGGATTCTTGTTCACTGATTGTAAGGAACAAATATCAAGAAAGTGATAGCTAAGTATTAAATCAAACATGGAACCCTTATCAGCATGGCATGCTGTCCTCCCAGGTCACATTCCCACAAAGCCTTTCTACCTGAGGAGCTATGTTCTTTCAGCTCCCAAAATAGCACAGGCCTTGAGAGAATGCATTTAAATATTTCATAGGAATTTGACATTGTCATGACATCCATACATGTGACCAGTGGCTCTGTCTGGTTGAGGAGGATAGAGCCTGTTTTGAGCATTGTCAATCTATGTGTTAAATGCATGTGGTAAAATGTTCCCATTAGTCATACCAGGAAAGATTATTATCATAGTGTAACAGATTAAAACTAGGAAAGAATAAATGGTTCTTGCTTTGAGAACACTAAGCTAACCAATATGTATGCTTGGGCCAACATCTGACAGATAATTATATGTACAGTAAACTTCAGCTTCATCTGTGAGTGTTTTTGACCTAACGCCTTTTGTTCTTGTGCATGTGAGGGCCTTCATGAGATCTTTCTCAGAATTTTTGGTTTCACTTCTTCCTTCTCTAATCTTGAGTAATCATCATGGCTCCTTTATGCTGCCCCTGACTCAAACCCATCCAGTCCCGTCACTGCTCAAACTGGGGTACTTATTACTCATCAGTGCCCTTGGGGGCCTATCTATGGTTTTGTTTGCACCAGAGTATACAGCTATTAGATATGTATGTCTAGGGGCTGGGGATATAGCTCAGTGGAATAAGCGCCTGCCTAGCAAGTGCAGGGTCCTGAGTTCGATCCCCAGTACTACCAAAAAAAAAAAAAAAAGATATGTATGTCTTTCTGTTTTCCGAAAGATCAAGGTATTGTCAAGGGCAAAGATTATGTCTTATGAAACATTAGATGCTTACCATTAATAAATATAGGACTAGGTATATGATAATTAGCAAAGAATTGATGAGGAATGAAAAAGGAAGAAAAGTAAACACAGACAGAATGAGTCTAGAATTTTCTTGATGAAAAGATACATTTGATATGATTTATATGTTTAATTTGCTTAAAACATTTTATAATATGTACATGTTAAAATAGCCCATAAGTCCCTGCTGATATCTATCTATATATAATTTTTATGTTTTTTGTGTATTAGTTTAAAAATTAAATAAAATAAGAAAGAAAAGTAATGACAGAGAATAAACTTGTGTCATGAACACAAAGCGTTTAGTCAGTTGACCAAGAAGTCAGAACTTGTCAGTTGTACCTCCTGACTAAATTGTAACTATTCTTCTCTTACCTTCTCTAGAATAGCAGGAAACTCCCAGGATTTTTGAGATTATGTATTTATCAAAATGGCCTCAGGGCTTGTACCTTTTAAGAAATGTATCCTCTCTGCTTGAAGTCTCTGTCTTCTCAAATACTGTCTTTTGTCTCCCAGAAGACCGTGAGTCTAGAGATAAGACATTCAAATTATCTGAGCCCTGTGATTCTGGACAGGATTAATTAGGTTTATTCCCATTTATCAGGGTCCTAGGGCTCAGGCCAGACTCTATCTTCTCTAATACTTTTTTTCTTTTTGCTGAATTTGATCTATGTACTTTCTCATTACTGAACTGTAAATCTAAACTTTCAACAGATTCTAAGAATTCTTCTAGTGAATTATTAAATTGAGCTTCTTTTGCTATGAAAAATGTCAACAATAAAGTTTGGAAGCACATCGTTCATTCTACATAACCAGCAGTTGTGCTCACACTTCTGAGGCTAACAGCTTTTCCATGCTGCTGGATACATGAATTTCCTAAGTAGCACCCACTCTGTGGGACTTAAATAATCTAAAGATATTTAAGTATCCTTTACATATGAATGCCACTTTGTAATAAACACAAATCCATGAAAAGTATTTACAAACACAAGTGTTATGGTATATACTTGTGCTTTTATCATTTTTACTCTAAGCACCTATCAGAAACATTTCAAATGAGGTTGAGACTTCTGGGAAAATAGTGCATTGGGTGAGCAACAGAGAGATACCCTGTCTGAAATTTGGAGTCCAGATGCTAGAATATAGCAAATTGAGGAGAGAAGAAGGATTGAAGTGGGTCCCCAGGGCCCAGCAAGTATATAAAGCAAGAATTAGAGCCCACAGGGAGAGTAAAGAAAAGGACCTCAAAGCAGAAGTTAGAGATAGCAAGTGAGTCTTTCGGCTGAGTGACTTGAAGCTGCAAAGGCATGATGTACTGCTGACCCCAGAGGCCTCCATGAAGAAACAAACTGGTGGAATGGAGCAGTGGAGACTGTGAACTGCAGTGGCTGGTGAGTTATTTTGGTTTAGACATCCCCCAGAAGAGAGTGATTAGCTGGTTGCAATTTTGGAGATCAGTAGAACACAGGATTAAGAGAAGCTGCAGACTGGCTCCATCTAGGGGCTTCCAGTGTCATGGTGAGGCACCGTTGAGGGGAGAGAGCTGAGTTCCAGATGGAAGGATATGCCCAGGATACATCTTGGTTATACAATCTGGTAGCCCAACAGGCAGAAACTAGAAGCAGCCTGAACTTCAGGGGAACTGAAGCCACAGCTTTACTGGAATTATTCACCACCCACCTAGAATTCTATTGTTGGCCTGCTGGAATCATAAGCGATCTACAAACATCAATGCAAAAAAGAAACAAACAAACAAATTTTAAAAGGTTTTTAAATAAGAAGACATGTGATCACGGTGTAATCCTTGACTTACTGCTTGCCAAAGGCAAACGTAGGTGCAGTGAAGTGGAACCATTCAAAAGCCACCCTTATGAACTCTCTGAAGTTTCAGTGGAAGTAACAAAGCAGATGAATTAAGATCTAAAAGGAATCAAATCAGAAATAATTTCTCAGAGAACTATAGAGATGATTAATCTTGAATAGATACAGATATTCATGGAAACCATGATTATCCAAAATTGGAAAGAAATAGAATCTACAGATTCAACAAGATATCTAATTATGAAAAGGAATGAAATTGCTCAAAAGGAAAGAACAACTGGGATGAAGGAAAGGAAAAAGAAAGAAGGAAGTTCTAATTACTAATTCCTCTTATTTTATCGAAAGGAACCATTAATGTTTAAATTTTTTGACCAATCTTACATGCTTCTATCTGGTAATCTGAATAACTACTTTGTAGACAAAAAACATACACTATAACAAACATTGTTGAATTCCTATCATCTTGTATTTTGAAATCCTGTACTGTTTTTAATTTTTTATTATTTTTATTCTCTTTAAAATAAAAAAAAGTTCTATTGAAAGTTACACAACAGAATGAACTAAGGTGAGGACAGAATATGAGGTCTAGAAGACAGGACTGCAGTTAGTAATCATGAAAAGAAATATTTCTTAAAAATAGGAAGGGATTCTAGGGATATAACTCAGTGACACAGTGCCTACTTGGCAAGCACAAGGTCCTGAGTTCAATTCCCTGTGCAAAACAAATAACAAGGGACCAGAAGAAATCAGTCCAACAGCTGACAGATGATGCAAAGACGAAAACTATATAAGATTGATCGCAGTCAATGAAAAAGCAGTGACATAAAAAATCTGTTTACAGATGTAATGACAGAAAACAAGCATGGTGAAAAGAATTTAACATACAGTGAGTGGTGTAGAACTCTAATTAGCCATGATCAATAAAATCTACACAAAGCTATATAAAAGTCAAGATTCCAGAAATTTGACACAAAAGAGAACATTAAAACATTTTAGAGAAAAAAGCAAATTACCTATAAAAGAAAGCCCATCAAAATTACAGCAGAGTCCTCAACACAAACTGGATCTGTTGAGATGATCATATGGTTTTTATCCTTAGCTCTGTTTATGTGATATATTACATGTATTGATTTACACGTGTTGAACAATCCTTGTACTCTGAGATGAAAACAACATATTTAGGTGTGTGAACTGTTTAATGATTTGTTCTGTTCTGTTTTCACATATCTTGTTGGGGTCTTTGCAGCTATATTTTCTAAGGAAATTGGTTTTCAGGTTTCTTTTCTTTTTTTTGTTGAGTCCTTTTCCAGTTTCGATATCAGGGTAATGCTAGAATCAAGGAAGGAATTTGGCAGTTTTTTCCCTTCTAACTTTGTGGAAGTTTACAATAAATTGGCATTAGTATTCCCTAAAGTGTATCTACAATTCATGGTAAATTCTTCAGATGTGAGCTTTTCTTAGTTGATAGGTTTGTTGTTGTTGTTGTTGTTGTTATTATTATTATTATTGTATCAATTTCTTTATTCTTTGACTGTTCAGATTTGTATCTTCTTGGTTCTGTTTTGGTAATGCATATTTTCTAGAAATCTTTCCATTTTTTTATAGGTTTTCTCACCCTCTGGCTTTCAACATGTCTTTGTGACTTTGCTCCTCTTAGCTTTATTTATATTGGAATTTTTTCTTTATTTTGGTAAGTTTGGCTAAGAAATTATCTATGCTATTTTAATTAATTGATTCTTTGCATTTTTTTAGTTGAAGTCATTATTTTTTTCTCTGAGTTTACAAATTATTTCCTTGTTCCACTTTTAGAATTGGATGGGTCTTGTTTTTGTAGCACCTTCAAGAATATTACTGTTATTTGTTGGGGAAAATTTAGTTTTGTAATATGGGCATTCACAAAGCAGATTTTTTTCAGTATTTTAAGATGTATCTGTGTCAAATGAGAAATACATTAACATAGCAACCATTGTTAATTCCTATCTTTTTTTGAGCTCATGTATTATTTTTTATTGTTTCTGTGTTGTTTTGATTTTTGCTTCTTTTTTGTTTTGTTAGGTTTTTAAATTTTAAAATAAAAAAAGTTTAAATGAATAAAAAAATGAAAACTAAGTGCACATTATTTTCTAAAGTTAGATGACATTTTCTTCATCTCATGAAATTACATCATGTAAGATATATTTATAGCACAGCCACTATGTTCTAAGAATGGAACACAATATGTCTCTATGAAATTACTTGAGAATGTTTGTTAATACAAATACAAGCATTAACACTTAGCAAATCTTACAGCAAAGAATAAAGACAAGAAAGTGGGAATGACAGCAACAGCTCTCAGGATCTTTATCTACTTTTACATTTTTTCTAGCCCTAAAATATTTTAAAATTCGGCTACTTTTTGAAGTGTAGCAGGGAAATTTTGAAATGCAGGGATCCAGAGTTTAAGGCAAGCTGTGTGAGAGCAGAGAGGAAGATTGGGACCTAATTAGCCCATCTGTGAGCCTTAAGGGGCAAGGCGCCCTGCAAACACCTGACATGCCACAAGGAAGAGTTAAAAACAGCTGAGATCCTGTAGCTCATCTGGACAGGTGCTGTGGATGGTGGGAGAGAGACGAATTCTATGTAACTTTGATTGCTTGTACCCATGTCTGAATGAATAAAGGCAGGGCACTCCAGTCACTCAGGGCTCTCTACTGAAGCAAGACGAATACCCTCTGGCCTGCAACATTTTTATTTTAAAAATTAAGAAAAACTAAAAAATCAACAGTGAAGACAAAGTCAAAACAACAAAAATTCAACAAAAACAATACATGACCTCAAAGCAAAATGATAGGAATTAACAATGGTTGCTACATTACAAAATGTTATCTTAAGTAAAGGAACAGTCAGTGCTTAAAATTTTCTTTTTTCTTGACCAATTTTGCACGCTTGAATTTGATAATCAGAGTGACTAATGTGAAAACAACAATATGTAGTATAAGAACCATTGCTGAACTCCTACCATATTGTATGGTGAAGCTCTGCATCATGTCCAATGTTTTTTTTTTATTACTTGTTACTGTCTTTGATTGTTTGATCAATCGTACATTCTTACGTCTCGTGGACTGAACAACTTCACTAAAGATGGCCTTCAACATTTTAACCTAATTTTGTGTCACTTTGCTTTTTATCCTCGTCATTCTTTGACCAGATACAAGCTTGTAGGCTGCTCCTACACAAAGCTAATGCATACTGGAAAAACAAATGCCATAGCCCTATCCATAATGTTTTAAGAAGTACAGACAAATCCCAAAGTTACTGTTGTTCAGTTGATGACTTCTTCATTTTACAGTGATGGCAAAGTGATTCCGTAGAAACTGTACTTCCAATTTTGAATTCTGACATTTTCCCAAGCTGCTTACATGCAGTTTGATAGTCTCAAAATAGTAGGCAGTGGCAGCAAGTTACAGCTCCCTTGCCAAGCCATCAAAGAAAAAAATAATTGATACTTTACAGTGTGTTGTGTTGGTGCGCTAGGATGTTTGGTATGTTTGGTGCTTTAAATGCATATTTTCAGTTTATGATAGACTTGTTGGGACTGTAAAGCCATCACAAATTGAAGCTTATGATTAAATGCATAGAAGCCCAGGAATTTCCTAGGGAGAAAATGTGCCTTAAGGATGGTGGGAGGAGAAGATACGTTGTCTGGAAGTTATGGCATTCATTGATTCTTCATTACACATCTTCCTCTCATTTCCACAGCAGTCTTTCCGGTGTTTCAAATTAGTGCTTCATCTGCATTTCCCCTGGGAATGACTGCCATATGGTGAACATAGCACGAGAAATGGTCTGTCACTGTGCTTCTTGCACTGTAGAGAACACTATTTCTTGCACTGTGGAGGTCCTTATTACACACATTTAACACATAAACTTGGCCTGTACATTATTTCAGTGGGAAAATCTTTAACAGGAAATCCCCGGTGAGACCTGTGCTAATGGGGCTCCACCCACATCTCCGGTCCTCTTTGTAGAGGTACGAATTCTTACACGCTATTTTAGCTTTGATGGTTCCTTTTCACGTGAGGGTACACAGAAAGGAAAAGAGAAGGACAAGTCTGAGAGTATCCAGATGCATTCCACACAAAGAAGGATCTTATATTCTATGGGCAACGAGCAACCATGTATGGACTATAGGGGTAAATGGAGAGCTTTGAAGTCAGATGGCTGGTGTTCAATTTCCCACATCACACTTCCAGAAGAATCCAAATTTTGAGTACTGGGTCTGCAGGTGGTACATGTTTTTTTTTAATGTACTTTAAAAATCATTCCTATATTTACAGTGCTGCCATATTTATTGTAGAAACTCGACACCAGTCATTAACCGTAGAGTGAACTGCAGGCACCTGGGCACGTCTCTCCTCGGACGTTCATAGCCCTGCGGGATGCAAAGTACAAATGTGGACCTGTTTTTCTAATCCATGAAGCATAGATAGATCTTGGTACAGGAGCTCAGGGAGAAGCAACGTATGGATAAATGGTTTTGCTCACATGTTACTACTCTTTCTGGAATACTTTATCTGGTTTCCCAACTACTCTCAGTGATAATTTCCAAATTTCACAACTTTTAGTAAAATTGTTCATCTGAGAGAATCAACCAATAAGTGGAGTCTATCAATAGAAGTTTTATTATTGAATGTTTTACTATTCAGTACAAAACTAAATTAACTTTACATTAGAAAAGGGTAATAACTGAGCCTGGAAAGAAAGAGCTCCACCCCAGAGAGAAAATGACTGTTTCTCCTCTGAGTTTTGAGAAGCAGCTGGGGAACCACACGCCAGTATCGTGTGATGGTCTCCTCTGAAGCTGTTGAATTTTGGTTTAATGAAGACTGAAGACTACCCTTTGCAGGAATAGCTTCCTCTTCCTGCACTGGCCAGGAGGTGAGGACTGTGTGCACTTTCTTAGTGATTTCCTACAGTGTTGCTCTCTCCCTCCAGCTAGGAGGAGATAACCACCATCCCAGGAATTCTCAGCAAAATTTTATGACTTAAAAATAGAGACTCCATTTTCTTCTTTTTTAAATTTAGAAAGAAACGTATTCATGGTGCAGCAGGGGGATTCCAAAAAGACAGGGATGTCATATTTTGGGGAAGGAGAGATTATCAGACAGGCTTAATGGGGAAATGTCACAAATGACATGCAGGATATTGGGGAATAGAATGCTTGTCTTGCCTTTAAGAGCAAAATGAAGCTGGTAAGATGAAGATATTGCTGTTGCCGTATCAGATGCTGTAGGCAGTGTAAAAACAGTGGTAGTATTTAGAAATGGGACACAGGAAAAATAGCATCCTCTGCCCTCAGACACTTGAGTAGAGTCACCCTCCTGCAGGGACCAAAATGATACAGCTAAAGCAGATGAAAAGAGATTGGCCAACTTTGAGTCAGTCTCAACAATAGTATGGATATTTGTCATAATAGTAGCTAGTGACTGAGGACCACAAAGTCTTTTCTCATGTGTGATGCTGGGGCTCAAGCCCAGGGACTCATTCATTCAAGGGAGGCTCTATCACTGAGCCCCATCAAAAATCTTCATGATTAGTGAAACAAAGATAAACCCAGTTGAGAATTATTAAAATAAACTCTAAGAATATTTCAGAAAGAAAACATGCCTCTTGGTATTTTTGTGTCTCTTTTACGTTTTCTGCCTAGTACCGAACCATTTTGTGTCCATTGTCGGTCAACGGTGTGTGGTTGTGAGTTATCAAGTGTGACCTCCACTTCTGCATCATTCTTAGACTTAGGGAAGATTTGGGGCACCGTAAAAAAACTTATCCAAAGCCCTTGACCTCCAAACAGTGGATGAGACAATCATAACCAACCGAAACGTCATGAGGGGAGATTTACGCATGAGCGTTTGCTGAAGCGTTGAGAAATAAGTAGCCCATGCTTGAATTAAGCAGAAAAAAGT
Source organism: Dinomys branickii (assembly GCA_004027595.1). Taxonomy (NCBI): domain Eukaryota; kingdom Metazoa; phylum Chordata; class Mammalia; order Rodentia; family Dinomyidae; genus Dinomys; species Dinomys branickii. Next base: position 30,255 of record PVLD010020026.1, read on the forward strand.
AAAAACAGATCAAATAACTTTATAAATGCTTAGCAGCCAATTCCCTTAGCAAATAGATCAATAAAGAATACCTACGCTCCGAGATTTTCTTACAAGGAGACAGTGACTATGAGTATATGGTTGCTTTGCCTGTCTCTCTTTGTAAACAAACAGCAAGGTTCCAATCCCACATTAACTTTTCTTGGAAACTATTTTTGTAAATTTGAGAAAATAATTTATGGATCAGATGTTTTCAAGTGTTTAACTGAAAATACGTCCACTTTGACCTTCATTATAAGAATATGGGGATATTACTCACAAGATTTGTAAGGAAAAACATTTTTAAATCTAATCACTTTGAATGTGGTGGATTTTTTTTTCTCATGAGTAAATAACCCAATCAAGTTTTCTGAAATCAGTTAGGTCCCTGTGTATCTCTGCTTTGTTACTGGGTACTAAATTCTCTTATCAGAATGAGGTGAAGGAAGATTCTCAATATCAAAAAGAGGCTAAGTATATCCACCCCATTTCCTTGGATCCCTGGGTCTACTGGCTGCGTTATGCATAAAACAATAGCATTTCATCAGGACGTGATCTTTAAGAGTGTGTTATATTTTTTCCACTTCCTTTGATAACTTAACTTCACTGTTTGAAGAAAGCATTGAGGCACAGCAGAGAAGTCTGTTTCTTGATTCAGATGCCTCCATTTTAAACCTACTGTTTTTTAACAGTGAAACTGCATACACACAGCCTGGCTCCTGTGATACAGCATGTCCTTATTCGTAAATTGCTGCTTCAGATAGTGCTTCCTGCATGGCGTGAAGAAAGGATTGAAGGACTGATAGACATACATCAGTGCTGAGAATAAGTTGAAGAAATATTTCTACACAGTAACCTGTGGATTTGAGGCAAATTTTGCAAGCTCCATTTATAGATCAATAGTTGTAAAATTAAAAAAAAACAAGACTCATATTTGAAAGCATCGTGACAAATTGAATGAGTTAATTCAAAGAGCTTTAGACCAGTTCCTATCATAACAGAGTCATTTTTTTAAAACACAAAACATATTGGGCTATGACATTTATTATCTCTTGAATATAAACAGAGCATACCCTTCATATAATCTTTTAATTTTGTCTCCATAATGAACCTATAACATGTTATTCTTTATACATATGTTAAAACCAAGTCCCAAGCTCAGTGAAATTCAGCTTCAAAGCATCACTCAGTAAGTGGCCAAGGTAGAATTTACTGAAAGTTGACTGGTAGCAACCTGATCAACACTGTGTTGAACACCATCTGCAATAATTCTAGAAAATTTTGGTTTTGGTAATAAGAGAAATGAAACTTTTCACCATAGCTGAGAAAGCATCTTTTTAAGTTAAACAAACTGAATCCAGTCATTCTTTCTCAGTAAACAAAAACAACATGCAAATGAGCCAGCACTGACCAGGTCCTCAGCCTGGCAGAAAGTCTAGCACTAGGCTTCTTTCATTACGTAGCCACAGGGAGGCAGAAGGTTGATGACTTTGTGTTTTTCTGAGTTATTCACTTTCTTTAAGAATTCTGGCTCCTTGAACATTTTTAAATCATCCCTATTTGTTCCGAAATGCCTGCATGCATGTGTGAGAAAATGTGTTTGGTTTTTTGCAGGATGCCATTTGTAAACAGAACTTTGCAGCTAAACTATGATGGTTGCACTTAGTGAATAATGAATAATAAATGGAGAAAGGAAAAGCTGAAAGAAAAAGAAATCTGTGAATTCACACAGCCCCAATTAAATTAAATGGAATCACATCTCTCTCAATGTAAGCAAAGCAATGGTGAAGTCTAATACTTTAATATTATTAAATTGACAAAGTAATAATGAAGTGATAAAGCTGTCAAGTACTAATCTCCTACTATGAGCAAGTTGCTTACTATATATTATTCTCACATGTCCCTTATGCCAATCATATGCAGAGATAATTCTTTCATTTTGCAGATATAAGAGCAGAAAATTACAAAGATCAATTAATTAAGCAAAGTCACACAAGAAGTAGTAGTAACAGCACCTACTCTTTATTGAGATCTTAGCATCAGACACTGATTTAAATGTCTACTCATTATTAATTTACAGTAATAGCTCAGATCAAGAATGTCTCTGTTTGCAAACAATTCAGTTTGCAAACAAAAACAGTCAGCAAAATTTCCCACTTACAAACTCTGTATCAGGTGACAACAAGATCATGGCCATCTCCCCCAAAACTGTAAAATTGTAAGAAAATTGCAAAAAAAGATTAAGTTTGTAAACTGAGGTAGAACTATGCTCCAGGCACTCTTCTAAGCCCTAGTAATACAACAGGATGCAACATAAGAAGCCTTCTTTGAGCTCATGTTCTAGCTAGGGAGACAGTAAACTCTAGTCCATTATACTGCATAATATGAGACTACAGTGGTACCTCCGTTTATGAACATAATTTGTTTTATGATTTGGGAGAAGATGGTCATGTTTGTGTTTGTGTGTGGAAGATAGCTGTGGTTGTGTTTGTCACTCGGAACTTGCCAATGGAAAGCAAAATTTTTCTTCTATGGTTTCTCACAGGATCTTCTCTACAAATGCCCACCCAATACGCTCCTGTTCCATTCTGTGGAGCACTCCTTGTGCTGGGGCTGTGTTCGTCAATTTGAATTTTCTTGGTCTACTCTCACTCCAACTTCCTTAGGAGTTGTTCAGCGTCCTTTTTTACATCTTTACTCAAATTGTACTCTCTCAATGAGACCCTATGAGGACCTCATCTAAAGCAAGTGCTGTACAAAGTAAAGTATTGTTCATCCTGCCAAAGCTTCTCTTTTACTTTCCTCATTGCCACCTTGCTGACTATTAGGGTCAAACCTCACAGCGTGCAAACAGGAACACATTCCAATATCTGAAAGGAAATAAGACAGTAAAAGAAGAAAAAAATCTTACCACTACATAATAAAAGGCTAGTAGAATTCAGGGTAGGTTAAATAGCAATGGATTTTTAAAGGGATGAATCTAAATGGGAAGCATGCATGATGTATGATATTAGACAGGCAAGAACTTAATCCTATGAGAACATGGTCAGTGTCTGAAATGCACCATCCCAGCAAAGCAAACCTAGAAGCAGCCTCAATCTACTGTAAGGATGGGTCTCTGAACCTGAGGCATAATGATTATTAACACTAAATGCCATACACAGTATAGACCTAGAGTATTAGAGTTTCAAGTATGGGAGAGGCAGAGTTAGTATTGTGGAAACCTGTCATTGAACTATGTCTTTCAAGCAGGCAGATGAAGCACTTGTCCCGGCCCGCGGGTAGTCAATGAAGGCTCCTAAAGAGAGGGGGAGTGGGATAAAAAGACAAGCAACACGAGAAACGGAGGCAAGACAAAATTCTGATCAAGCCTCGTTTATTGAGCAGAAGTCTCGGGTTTATATACAGTGCAGAAGTGGGGATTGACGTCAATAGGTAACCAGGCAACGGAGGGAGGTCCAGACATCATGCGATATTACATCATTATAGGAAGTCAACCATATATGGAAGGGGTTACATAAGATGTTACATAACTACAGGAAATTGACCATATATGGAAACTGAAACTAAAATTTCAAGATGGCTGGTAGCTTACAAAATGGATGCAGAATGCAGGTCTCTCAGCAGTACAAGATGGATGCAGACCGCAGGTCTCTCAGCGGTCTCCCACAGGGTGCATAAATATTTAGGATTGTTACCTCTTCCTCTTGTAGCTTTCCCCTAACTAGTATGTAGTGGCCTTCTTTATCTCTTTTGATTGTTTTTTGTTTGAAGCTAACATTGTTTGCAAACATAGTAGCTACCCCTGCTTTTTTCTGGGGGCCTGTTGCATGGAGAATTCTTTTCCAACCTTTAACTTTCAACCTGTGGATTTCTTTTTGAGTAAAATGTGTTTCCTCTATACAGTATATCGTTGGATTGTGTTCCTTAATCCAGTCTTCCAATCTTTTCCTTTTGACTTTTGAGTTGAGGCCATTTACATTAATGGTTATCATGGTTATATGTTGGCTTATTCTAGTCATGTTATTTATTTGAAGCTTTCCTCCTTTTGCTGACTGTTTAATTATTTGTTCTGTTTAGGGAGTTATTTCTATAGCTGTTCTTGGGATTGTGGTCTCTTTTTTCTCTGTCTAGAATTTCTTTTAGTGCTTTTTCCAATGCTGGTTTGGCACTCATGAAGTTCTTCAGTTGTTCTTTGTCGTGGAAATATTTTTTTTCTCCATTGAATTTGAGGGATAATTTTGCAGGATACATCAGTCTGGGTTGGAAGTTGTTTTGTCTCAGAATCTGTAGTATCTCGCTCCATGCTCTTCTTGATTTCTCGGTTTCCGTTGAGAAATCTGCTGTGATTCTGATGGGCTTTCCTTTATAGGTGATCTGTTTCATTTCTCTGGCAGCTTTTAATATTGTGTTCTTTTGCTGGATATCTGGGATCTTGACTATTATATGCCTGTGTGTGTTTTTCTTTGGGTTATGGATCATTAGGGTTCTATATGCCTTGCTTAACTGAACTTCAGTATCTTTTTCCTTGTTTGGGAAATTTTCTGCTATTATTTCATCAAATATTCCTTTTATATCGTTTGTGAGATCTCCTGCTGTTTCACACACTCCTATAATTCGAATATTGTTACGTTTTGCCTCATCTTGCAGCTGTTGGATTGACTTTTCTTGTGTCTTTGATGATATCATGAGATTCTTCCTTTCAAGCTCATAAGCTGCCATGCT
>PVLD010020027.1:0-34897 GCA_004027595.1 Dinomys branickii
TTACTGGGGTGAGATGAAATCTCGATGTTGTTTTTATTTGCATTTCTCGAATGACTAAGGATGTGGAACATTTTCTCATATATTTATTTGCCATTTGTATTTCTTTGAGAAGTGTGTATTCATCTCAGATGCCCATTTCTGGATTGGGTCTTTGAATTTGGACAGGTACATGTTTTTTAATTCTTTGTATGTTCTAGATGGAAGACCTTTGTTTGAGGGACAGCCAGTTAGGATTTTTTCCCAATTTGTGGGTTTTCTTTTGACTTTGCTGGTGATTTCTTTAAATGTGCAAAAACTTTTCAGTAGGATGAGGTCCCAGTTATTGATTCTTTGAATTGTTTCCCTTGCAGTTTCATTTTTGTTCATGGACTCTGCGTACTCCGATGTCTTCAAGTCTTCCACCTAATTTCTCTTCCAATAGATTTAGAGTTTCTGTTTTAATGTTGAGATCTGTGATCCATTTTGATTTGAGTTTGGTGCATGGTGATAGACTTGGGTCTATTTTCAGTTTTCGGCAAGAGGCAAGCCAGTTTTTCTAGCACCATTTATTAAATAGGCCATCTTTTTTCCAGTGAGCTTGGTTGCCCCCTTTGTCAAATATTAGGTGGCTGAGTGTGTTTTTCGTTGTGGCTGCATCTTCCAGTCTGTTCCATTGATCCTCAGGTCGGCTTTTTAGCCAGTACCAGGTTGATTTTTATTACAGTAGCTTTATAGTATAATTTCAGGTCAGGGATTGTGATTCCCCCTGACTTTTCCTTGTTGCCCAGGATTGCTTTTGCTATTCTGGGTCTCTTCTGGTTCCAGATGAATTTAAGGCATATTTTCTCTAGATCTGTGAGGTATGCTAATGGTAGTTTAATGGGAATTGCATTGAATCTGTACAACAGTTTTGTTGTTGTCTTTAAATCTGGATCTCACCTTAGCTGGGCTGGCCTTGATTTCTCAGCCCTTTTGCTGGGATTACAGGCATGCATCGCTATGCCCAGCTAGCCATTCTTTCTATAAATATGGTGATAATTGAAAGGTATCTGGTATTGAAATTTAGCCTTTGGCCTAAATGAGTTTTAAATTTTAATTTTTTTTTTTTTGTCTTTTTTGAGGCAGGGTATCACCATGCAGTTCGGCACTCGGGAGGCTGAGGCAAGAGGATCATTTCGAGTTTAAGACCAGCCTGGGCTACAAAGTGAGCTCAAGGCCAACCTGAACTGCATAGTGAGACCCTGTCTCCAAAAGACCAAACAACAACAACAAAGACAAAAACAAAACAACACAAAAAAAGTGAAACCATACAGAGTTTCAAAACAAGATGGGAAATTAACAATGGTTGTTATATTACATATGGTTATCTTCAATGAAGTTGCTCAGGTTACTAGATATAAGAAAGCAAGATTGATCAAACAAAGAGAATAAAAAATAATTTTAAAATAATTAGATATGATATAGAGCTCTGCTAAACAAGATGGCAGGAATTCAGCAATGGTTGTTATATTGCATCTTGTCTTCAGATTAGTTGTTCAGATTATCAGATAAAACATGCAAAATTGGCCCAAAATATTTAAGCATTAACTGTTCCTTTCACTAAACCAATAGACACCAGCAGTACATTTACCCCAGCTATCCTTGTATATACATGTTTTTTCCCTTCCTTTTTTCTTGTCTCATTACCCCCACCCCAGTTGTTCCTTCTCGTTGAACAATCTCTTTCCTTTTCACAATATCTACTGTACCTTTTGGGTTTTATTTGCTCTTTCACCTGAAAGAATGTAAGAACATGTCCTAAATATTGTGTGAAAACTTTCTTGCAGTTTCAAGGACTAAAAGGATTTGCCATGTTAAAAGTGAATAATTACTTAGGGGAAGTGATTAGACTCGGGACATAAGGAAAGAGATCCCAAAAGCAAATCAGAACGAACTACCTAAAACAGAGACTGGCAAACTCACACACAGAGACCAAATCCTGTCTGCCTTTTACTTTTTTAAATAAAGTTTTATTTACACTCACCTGTTGTCATTGTGTTAGCGCTATAGTGGGAAATTTGTGTAGTTTTAGCAGACACCCCACAGCAGGGAAAGGCTGACATACAGTACATTCCATATCACCCCTGGCCAGGAAGGGAGATATTGGTGACCTCAGACTTCTTCCTAGAATTAATCGATATGAAAAGAGTTTTGAAGGAAAAGGGGGCAGGGAAGGGAGAGATCAAAACCACATTGCCATTCGTTTTCTTTTTTGAGACAGAGTCTCCCTATGAAGTTCAGGCTGAACTCAGTATGGAGCCCAGACTGGCCTCAGGCTTGCAGTGACCCTCCTGCCTCAGCCCCCTGAGTGCTGAAATTACAAGTATATGCCACCATGCCTGGCTTTGCCGTTCTAATTTAAAGCAACTGAAAGATATTTCTAAATATTTAATAATTCAGGAATATTTAAATATTCCAAATATTTACCTTTCTCCCAAACAATGATATATGAGAGAATAATCTACTGAAGTGATTCAAAACAAATATAAAAAGACTAGTAGCAAAATTGAAATAATTGTGATTATTATTGTAATAATAAATATTACAAATCTTGAGAGAAAAGCACTGTCGGGGAAGATAATAACACCGTAACAAGCAACAGCACAAACGAGAATACAAATTGGAAGGGGAGAAGAAGAGAGACTAGGGCGGCAATAACTGTTCCCACTCCCGGATTATGGAACTGATATTCTGATGCGATTTAGGCTGCCTTATATAATGGTTGAGTGACTAAATAATTAGAAGTGAAAGGAAGACATGTCACAGAATCTCAGAAGATATATGCAACCAATATAACCCACTGAAGATTTAGACCCAGATTTACAAAGAGCCTCTTTAAAGAAGATGAATAAGCAATCCACAAAAGAAAAAATACATCTAACCGCTAAACAGAACAAAGACGCTTCGTGTCACTGGAATTATGACAATGGAAATTAAAGTGATGAGACCACTCGCAACCCATCAGACCAGCAAAAATAAATCTGATGTCAAGTGCTGAAGAGCTGGTGAAAACAGAAGCTCCCATATGCTTCGGGATATAAAGCTCTGAGCCCAGGGCCGGGGGGAAATAGAAATGTGTAAAATCAATCGCTGGTACCTATTGGTTCCAACCCCAAGTTCTAGACTCGCGGTAAAATGTGAAATGACAGCTGTCTCCACCTCTACCTCCGCTGGGGAGTCTAAAATTTAAACTGCCCTAATCTGGGACATTAGGTGACAATTCTCTTTATCTAGTTGCTCAGAATCAAAAACCATGAGGTAGGCTTCACTCCTCTACTGCTCACAGTTGGTCCACAGCACCACATCAGTCAACTGTCAGCTCTCACATCAAATTATACATATTCAGGAGGGTCATCTCCAAAATGTCACCTGAAACCAAGCCGTCTATCACTTGGATTAAAATGACAGCCTTCCATTAGTCCTCTGGCTTCTGCCCTTGCTGCACTTGTGCCTACTGCCCCACATAGGAGCAGGGAAGTGCATTTGGGATCTTAATCAGATGGTGCCGATTCTCTGTTTACAATCCTGTAATGGTTTCCTACTTTACTCAGTTAAAAGCCAAGGTCATGCTTGACATGCTCCTATTGGTCCACCTCTGGGGTACACCATCTGCTGCTCTGTCCTTCTAGTACCCCTAAGTTTAGTTCCCCACTTGTACACACACACCTAAAGCTCACCCGCTGTTTACCCCCGCTGTTTCCCCAGCTAGAAAGCTTCCCTGTGTCCCCACCTGGGCTGCCTTCATGGCCTCAGGATTGTGCTTAAGCCTCACATTATCAAACAGATCTTCCCTGACGACCCTACTTAAAATAGAACAGTAGACACCCTTTGCACACCCCACCCAATAGTTCTTTCTCTGTGTTATTTTCCAGGAACTGTAACAAATACTTAAAACAATCAACTGACAAGGGGCACAGGCTTTATTTATGTTCATGATGTTAGCAGTTTGCACCCATGGTCCATTGGTCATGGTGCTTTGGTCCTGTGGGCACCGTGTGTCACTATGGGGAGCATGTGGTAGCTTGGAAGGGAGAAAGGAGGGGACAAGCATCCTAGGACCCTCTTCCAGGCTATGCCCTAACTCCCTCCCACCTGGTGTCACCTCCAAAGTTCCACCACCTCCCAGCAGTGCCACAGCCTGACAGCCAAGCCTTTAGCATGTGGACCTTAGGGAAACTTAAGATCCAAACCATCACACACCCCCATCTCATACTTTAATTTTCAAAGCACTTACGACATTTGGTGTTTTATATTTTTTTAATTGCCTATTTTCCCAACCTAGAATGTAAACTTCAGAAAAATAGGAAATAAATCTCTTTCATTTATTATTATATTCCCAGTGCCTGGAACAGACCCCAGCATATACTAGACACCTAATAAAGCACGTGCTGAAAAGTGAATGGATAACCACTTTGGAAAGCACCTCTTTAAATATAATAGCCAAAAGAGTTGAAGATTTCTATATCCTACTGTTAAAGTATTCTATGCCTGGGTGTCCATCCAGAAAACTGATTCCTTCTGTCTACAAGCAGATGTGTATAAAGTATTTCTTTCTAGGAAAGTAGAAATAAGCTGTACTTCTGTATATATGGGAATACAAGTGTCTCTACTGACCCAATGCAAGTTTGTTTAGCAGTTAACATGAAAAAATATATCAACATGTAGCAAAAGAACAATGCTGAGTGAAAAAGCAAAGACCAGGGTGGGCAGCTTGATAATGCATATGGAAATATACATATCCATATGTTAACATGTTTTTATACATGCTATATATGCATTAAAAGTATAAAAATCATGGGATGATGTAGATAAGTTTCAGGAGAAAGGAAGGGGAAAGAATGAGGAGAGATTACAGCTATAACATTTTAGTCATTTAAAATTAAAATTTAAAAGTTGTAAATTGAGCCAGGTGTGGTGGCACATGCCTGTAATCCCAGCACTCAGGAGGCTGAGGCAGGAGGATCATTGTGAGTTCGAGACCAGGCTGGGCTACAAAGTGAATTCAAGGCTAGGCTGAACCATATAGTGAGACCCTGTCTCAAAAAGACAATCAATCAATCAGTCAACAAAAGTTATAAATCATATGCATATTTTGTAATTTGTATATAATACATTTGATTCATAATATATGCTATAACATCTTTATTTTCATAACACATACTAAAACCAGAAACTATTAATAACATTTGTCTTTGGGCCATGGAATTGACAAAGGGAAAGAGAAGGGAAGAAGTACAATGCAATCATTTGGAGGTTTAATTATTTATGAGAAAGCATTACTTTTATTTTAAAATGGCAAGCTTAAAGTGCCTTTCTTCAGGCCTTGGTTTGTCAGGTAAAGCACACAGAGAAATAAAAATATCGAAGACATAAATAACATAATTAACAAGCTTGAAATAATAATCTATTAAAGTCTTCCTCCAAAAGTAAGACTACCTCCTATCCAGGTGTCCATGAAAGAGTTTTGTGTGTGTGTGTGTGTGTATGTTTTTTCAATTTTTCTGAGACAGGGTCTTGCTATGCACTTCTGGCTGGCCTTGAGCTCACGTTGTAGCCCAGGCTGGTCTTAAACTTGCAACGATCCTCCTGCCTCAGCCTCCCAAATGCTGGAGTTACAGGCGTGTGCCACCATGCCTGGTGTTTCCATGAAAGAGTTTAAGAATTGGCAATCGATCAAGCCATGTAAAAGAGCTCAATACATTCTGAAAGTAGAAACAGTGTAAGATATTTTATCAGGTAGAACTAGAAGTAGGTGATAGAAATAGAAGAACCCCCAAGCCCTCGGATATGTGCATATCTTCTCCTAAACAACTCCTGCATTACATAGGTGATTAAACACCACATGTCAGAAATTTAACAAAGCAAAGATAACGAGACTAGGAATTATCAAAGCCCGAGGAGCTTGTGCTCCCGGGCGGGGCCGACAGTGCTCCCCTGGTGGAGCCCCTCCTGGGTCCCCCCCATCTGTTCCTCTGCACTCATCCTATTGTGCATGACAGGCAGCACCAGCACTGAAGTCCAACCTAGTGGTCTGCCAGGGTCATACCAGGAGTTGGTGCCTACTTTAGGCCCGCACCTAAATGCACAGCTAGAATATTGGCTTTCTCATATTCAGTCTACAAAACGACGTGCTGGAGCCAGTATTGTACCTATGCAAGATGTACAATATGTGGGTCTTGTGCTGCCTGTTCTTACAAACAAGCCAACTCATCTATTACCCAGAGGGTTCTCATCCTTGGGTCTTCCCATCATGTGCCTCTCTTTCCACATGCACTTTCCAGGGCAATATAGGTGAGACACATCTGCATGATCTTCATAGTAAGCAAAAGATTTACAGAGAATGTTGGAGTGCTCCCCTACAGAAGACAATGATGACCACAGTAATGAAGTGCGTTTGCCTTGTACAGCTAAAGCCATGGACAGCTGTAAGAACGAGTTTACCATTATTCCCGTTGGAGTTCTAAGTGAGTCAAAAGGATAGAAATTCAGAAAACTCTTCAGTAAATATCTTGTGGATCTTAGCAATCTGTGATTTCTTCTGCTTTCTGTCACTGGGGTCAAAACTTCCATTATAGTTACTATGATCAATCCAAGGGGGAGACCTACAGATCCATTGAATGTGTAGATAAAAGGGGCCTGAGTATGCTTTAGCAAATACTTGAAGCAATTCCATAATGCTCTGTGTAGAAGCCATCTCACTGAGGCATTGTTAAGTGTTGCCAAACAGCTCCAGAAGAGTGGAATGGACATGAATGCTTCTTTTTCAATTATACCAGTCAAGCCAGTGTAGAAACTGGAAAGACAGCTTGCTAAATCAGGCAGCCGGAGCACTCCTGGCCCACTGAAGCTGGGAATCCTTCGGGGTGCTACCCACACATACTCATGCACTGTCCAGGGTTCCAGCCTAACCAAGGTTCTGGACCCATGCTTCTTCCGGTTTCTCCCTATATTACCTCACTGACCGAAGCTAACAGGAACCCTGAAGCACTCAAAGATAATTCACTCCCTCTGGGTTTTTAAAAAATGTTTAAATAGAAAGTCTAGTTAATAAAATCTTGATCAAACAATAAATGGAAAGAGCCAGGTATAGAGGTACACACCCACGATCCCACCTACGTGGGAGGCTATGGCAGGAGGATCACAACTTTGCGAGTAGCCTAAACAACCTAGTGAGACTCTTAACAAAATAAAAATTAAAAAGGACTGGGAATATATCTTAGTGGTAGACTACTTCATCAGCATATGCAAGACACTGGAAAGAACTTCTGGTTCTGGTTTGGGGCGATTCTGCAACCTCAAATTAGTAGAATTTGCTTCTTTTCCTTTCTAGTAGATTATTGTAGCTTGTGTCTAGATGCCCCCCTAAAGCCTCATGTGATCATAGGTGGGGGTTTTCAGAGGTGGCTGGATCTAGAGTGTGGGGTGCTGGAACTGATTCAAGGTGCAATGCTAGGCTCAAGGACGCTAGGGTTAAGGGTGTGAGTGCTGCCCACCTTAAGCAGTCTGGATAAGATATAAGGGATAGAAAGAGCTCTGGTGGCCCTTCGCTTGTTTTGCTACCTTTTGCCCAGCATGAACTGTTTCTCTTCTGTGATGCCTGTCTGCCATGCCACCTTACTTTGGAGCCAGCTAAAAATATACTAGAGAATGTACATTTAAAGTATACTAGAGAATGTGCACACTATATCACTTTATATAAAAGACTTGAGCATCCACAGCAAGGAGAAGGTTCTGGAACCAATCTCTCCACAAAGAGTAAGGGATGCTTTTATATGTTAATAGTGTGCTATGTTATTTAAATATTAGCAATGGTGGCACACACCTGTAATCTCAAGACTTGAGGAAGCTGAGACAATAGAATCAAAAGTTCAAGCCCAGCCTAAGTAATTAAGACACTTAAAGAGAGTATGTCTCAATACACAGTAAAAACTTTAGCAACAAAAAAAAAGGCTCAGGATACAGCTTGATGTGAAGGTTCTGGGTTCAATCCCTAGAATTACAAAATAAATAAACAAATAAGTAAATAAATACTACTGTTTCTGATTTTGGGGGGGGATGGAAACTCCTTTTAGATGTAATTTGTAGGTTCTTTTCATCCTGAGCACAAGAGAATTGGTCAAGATGAATGCAAACACTGCCAAACTTTTACATTTATTAAAGGTAGGAAAAGAAACATGTTCTGTAGAGCAAGTTTGATACAAGTAAAATTAGTAAAAGAAGTAGGCTCTGCAGGGAGAGAGAGCCAGCCACTGTGCAAGAGAACACAGTAGCCAGTTATCGGGTTAATAATATCCCTTAGTTATTGTGGACTGATTAGATCTACAATCTCTCGAAAGAGTGTACAGCAAAGGTTAAATAAAAGAGGCCAATGGAATGATTTCAGGGCTCGAGGAGAATCAAAGCCCTCTCACAGAATTCAAATTTCTCTCAGGGCTAAGACCAAGACCTTCTCTGTGTGGCCTGTATTTATTTAGCTTTCAGAAAAAGGGAGGGGAGTACTCAAGAAGGGCAGAACCACTCAAAGACTTCTCCAAGTAAGGTACTAAATTAGTCCACCCAGGAGTGAGATGCCTGAGGACACAGTCTTTGTCTAGTTGAGGTTGGATACAGGTATCCCTGGCTATGAACTTGTGTCTTGGTTACTTTACTCTTGTTGCTGAGACAAAATACCCAACACCTAAAATGAAGAAAGGAAAGGTTTATTTAGCTTACAGTTTGTGGAGGTTTCAGTCCATACTTGGCTGCTTCAGTTTGCCCTCTGCCATCTGCTACTCTGTCTCTGAAGCAGCCAAGTATGGACTGAAACCTCCACAAACTGTAAGCTAAATAAACCTTTCCTTTCTTCATTTTGGGTGTTGGGTATTTTGTCTCAGCAACAACAGTAAAGTCGCCAAGACAGAATTTGGTACCAGGAGTGGGGGCGCTGCTGTTACTATACCTGACCATGTGGTTCAAGAGCCTTTGGAAATGGCTTGTGGGAAGAGTTTGGAAAGGTTGAGAGATGTCGCCTGAAAGGGATGCGCTGGAATGCCTTCGGCTGTTCTGTATGGGAGATTCCAGTCAGAGTTCAGAAGACCAGAAGGCCAATAGAAATACTGCTGGTAAAGACCGGGTTTGGAAGGTTTCTGTTGGGAAGGACTGCACTGATTGTTGGACTCCAGATGATGTATGTTATGGCTTGGCAAAAAGTTTGTCTGCATTTTGCTCATGTCCAGAGACTTTGCCTAAGACTGAGATTAAGGGTGGCAGCAAACTGATTAATCTGGCAAAAGAAATTTCAAGGCAGTCGAATGTTGGGGCAGTGGCATGGCTATTGTTGGGGGCTTTTAGCCAGATTTATATTGACAATCAAGAGCAAAGAGCCCACCAGGACGATTTAAAATGTGACTTTGACCAGAAAGGAAGCTCCAGTAAAGCTGTGGACTGCAAAGATAAGGCTGAGGAGATCTCTATTGCTACGAAGGAACAAGAGAATGGAAAAGATGGCCTGAGAGCATCACAAGCAGCAAGTCTCCACCCTTTGCAGCCTCAAAATTGTAAACGTGAGAGACCTTGCCTTGAGAAGGAAGCCAAAGAGTGTCATGTTTCAGAATGGCGGCGGCAGCCGCACCAGGTTCCAGACGGTGGCAGCATAGAGAATTTGTTCCTCAACATTGGATTCAGTGTGCCCAGCAATCCAGGCACTCGACCCTATGGCCAAGAGAGAGAAAAGTTTGGCTACTGCTCCAGGGGGCTGCAGGCCTTGGCATCATCCACGTGGCCCTGGCTTTAGGTGCAAGGAAAAAAGAGTTCTGAGGTTGAAGAGACTTCCCCCCAGATTTCAGAAGGCCTGGGAGGCCAGGCAGTGTGCCCCTGAGAGGGCAGGGTGTGGAGCTGTGAGGGTGAAGCAAAAGGTGCCCTGCAGACCTCAGAAGTTTAGTTAAGCCAGGAATGTGGATCATCAGAGGAAAGCTGCAAGGAGAGAGCAACAGTTCATGGCAGCAGAACCCAGCAAAACAAGCAGAGCAAAAGGGACGAATGGCTGCAATCCACCTCTTCTCTTCCCTTGCACTGTAAACAGCTACCCCCACCCAGGGGGGTGTAGCTCTCACACAATCTCCATGCCCTCCTTTTCCACAGGCTCAGGATGTAAACAAAGTAAGCACCCTGGCTTCCTGCTGAATCACTCAGTTAAACCTCCATGTTCCCCAAGTTGACACAATGTATCAACCATAACATCTTGTAATATCTTTTAAGGCTTTCTGGCTTCGTCTGCCATTACAGGCCTTGGTAGGGATTAGTGACTCACAGAGGTTCACTTACTATGAGTCCACCACCCATCTCCAGACAAAGAGCCTAGGCCTTGGACAGACTCACAAATAAACACGAAAAGCCAATTGGTTAATTTAAATCCTGCTCAGGGCTGCTTTGCAATGGTGTCCATTACCTGGTCCTCAGGCTGAGGTCAGGTCTCAGCTTCCCAAATCTGCTCAGGTTCTTGCACAAGAAGTCCACACACTGGGCTTTGGGGACAGTTCTACACTTGTGTCCTGGAATTTTTTAATCAAGAGTCATACCTACTTCCCCAGCCATATTCTAGTCTCTCACCTGACTACTTTATACCGTATGTTGTCGCTCCAATGTGAGACATTTCTACCAGTCTATTTCTTTCCCCTCTTCCTCCATCTTCCTCCGCCTTTTTCCTCCCGCTCTTCTGCTCCTGCTCCTCCTCCTTCTCCCTTGTGTGTGTGTGTGTGGGGGGGGTTGCATCCAGCATCTTGCAAGTGCTACTGAAGTAGTCTACTGCTAAGATATATCCCCAGTCCTTTTTAATTTTCATTTTGATAAGAGTCTCTCTAGGTTGTTCAGGCTACTTGCAAAGTTGTGATCCTCCTGCCACAGCCTCCCACGTAGCTGGGATCGTGGGTGTGTACCTCTACCCCTGGCTCTTTCCATTCATTGTTTGATCAAGATTTTATTAACTAGACTTTCTATTTAAACATTTTTTTAAAAACCCAGAGGGAGTGAATTCTCTTTGGGTGCTTCAGGGTTCCTGTTAGCTTCAGTCAGTGAGGTAATATAGGGAGAAACCGGAAGAAGGTGAGAGCACGGGCCCATAAAATGTGATGAGATTGGGCCCTTGCAGAATGTTTATTACTTTTCTCAGGTTGTGGGGGTTTTATTAGTTTGTTTGTTTTGGTAAGCCAGGGCCTTTTTTATTTTGAGACAGGGTCTTGCTAAATCATTATATTGTCTCTTTGGGGCTCAAACTTGTGATTCTTTTTGCATCAGCTGCCTAGAGGATTGTAATTCAGGATTGTGTTACCAGACCTGGTTTATGTTACAGTTCTTAAAATTTAAAATATAATTGAAATAATCTTTTAGGGGAGAAATCATACAGCCTGCATCTATTTTTCTTAAGACCGAGTATGATTTACTACATATCATCCAGCAGTCTTTTCCTATCTGAACACTCTTTGGTTAGTTGGCTGTTGGATTAGTAAAAAATGCAGGCAAATATAGGGATTGAGGAATGTGATCCATGTGCTAGGGAACGCTGACATACCCGATTTCACTGACTCAAGGAAGAGAGGCGTCTGGAGATGTCTTTCCTACTTCTGCCTAATGAAGATGAAAGGGAAGACTGAGTTTGTTTTTGTATTTTAAAAAATTATGTTAAAAAAGATTTGGGTACTCTGGACTGGGTTTTTAATATTAAAAATCAACTGCTAGCATAGTTTCCTAATTAGAATGGTTGGCATTTAGCATTCTATTCCAAAATGACAAAAACATACTTCAGTTCCCCAGTTGTAATATGTGTGTTTTTTACCCAGATTGCACAGGATGTTCCAGTTCATATTTAGTTAGGTGGGTGGAAACATTTTAAAAACTGTTCTCATATTTTTAACAGAAATTAGAATATTTATGGATAAAAGTGACGATTCTCAAGATAAAATAAAAAACTGTACATGAGTGGTTTAATGTTATTTTTCCCTAAAATATAGAAATTAGCTCGGTAGTGATGAATATAAACATCATACCAATAGGTTTTAGATTATGGAGATTTTAGTGTTAAAAATAACTTGAATTCAAAGGAAAATATTGAATATATGATTACAGATAAATCATGGGCCAGCCAGGCATGGTGGCACATGCCTGTAACCCCAGCACTCGGGAGGCTGAGGCAGGAAGATTGTTGCAAGTTTGAGATCAGTATGGGTTAAAAAGTGAACTCAAGCCTAGCCTGAATTGCATAGCAAGACTCTGTCTCAAAAAGACAAAAACAAAAAGACCAAAAAAAACTACCTATGGGCCAAAATTTTATAATTACTACAAAAATGTAAGTGATGTTACTTTTTACATTTTTTTTTTAATTTTGTTTTTTTTGAGACAGAGTCTTGCTATGTACCCCAGGCTGGCCTTGAACTCATGGTGCTCCTCCTGCCTCCACCTCCCAAGTGCTAGGATTATAGGTGTGCACCACCATGCTGGGCAAATGATATTAATTTTAAGGGCGGTGTCATGACCAAAACACCAGCTCTTTCAGCAGATATAAGCAAGGAGATACAACATAGCGTTTCTGGAGGTTAAAATTCATACCCAGTATTTTCTTCGTGGATACTTCTTATAACTTAAATCTTCTGTCCAGGCATGTTCACATAGAGACATGCATGTATTCTCTTCTAACCTGAGTAAGTATTGGTCGTCTAGGAATTTCTTGAGGTATGAATATTTATCAGTAATAGTGACACAGGAGAAGCCAATAGTGGGCAAAAAGAGGCAGAAGGATGGAGTTTGAGGCCAGCCTGGGCAACTGAATGAGGTCCTGTCTCAAGATAAAAAAGGTTGGGGATGTAGCTCAGTAGCTGAGTGTTTGAGCAGCATGTATGAAGCCATGGGCTGTATCCTCAGTAACACAAGAAAAAGCAAAATGATGCAGGAGCTGAGTGTAGCTCAGTGGTGGATACTTGCCTTATTTATGTGAAGCCCTGGGTTCGATTCCCCAGCCTGGCAAGTAATAAGTAACCACAGTGACATAAATATCATTTATCTTTCAAATAACTTTGGGGTGATTTTTATGTGTAAAAGGTGTGGTAGGGACTATGGAGATCTGAAAAGAAGTGAGAGCCCCAAGAATCTGCCTTAGAGAAATTTATAATCTGGACTTTAGAAAAGGAGATAATATTCAGTTAAGTAATAATATGATGGTTTATGATCAAGTAACATTAATACTGTCCAATAAATAAACAAATCAAAAACAAAAATAAATACTAACAGTCTAGTTCCAGGGTTAAAAAAATCATAATAAGTTAAGGACAAAGAAATTATTCAAAAATATTCATTGTGTGTGGCACTTTCTAAGGCACTGTATTTAATAAATACATAGTGTCATCACTCAAGTTCAGAAATTAATAATCAACAGTAATAATCTTTTGAATAGGTATAGTAAGTAATATATTTAGCAGATGCAGAATATTAGGTTAGTAAATAATGTACATTATTTGCTCAAAAGAAGTGAGGGGGGAAGAAAAATCTTGGAACTTGTGTATCCTGGAGAATCACTGTCGTCTTGGGAACAATAGCTCCATGCCCTGCTAGTGAAGTAGGATTACTACAGCTATTCAGTTCAATTTGAAAATGTTTTTGGCAAAATATCATAGATAATGCATCTAGTTTTGGAATTGCAAGGATAAAAAATACAGTCCATAATGTTTTTCTAAAGCTAAAAAATGCTTGCTCCTCTGAAAACTGTTGGTCTTACATACCTCAGACACATAGTTTCACAAATGCTTCATCCCAAATTACAAATCTCACTTGTGGAATTCACTGGCAAACACTTGTGCCTCTTAGAACCACCAGCTTCTATATTCAGAGTAGAAACCATCCATAGATTATCTCAGAGTGACCTCAGACTGGGGTCTGGGACACTGTGATTCTATTTTTGGCACTGATGTTTTTTTCTTGATAATGGTTCTCCAAAACAATGTTATTTTGCCATTAACAAAGGCAAAACATATGTTTCTGAGGATGTAATTCCCATCTTTAAAAATGTCCTGCCTGCAATGCAAGAATTATAGTGTAGAAGTTGGTCCCATCATTGTTATTAATATAGCTATGGTAATTTTTGAGACTATTTCAAAGGATACTTCAAGAAGAAATTAGATGATAGGAAATTGCATTTATTATCTATGCTCTGAGGAGAAAAATATCAAGGTAAACAAAACTAGGATTCCTGTTAGCCATGACATTTGGGATGAAGGAAACCGTCAAGAGAGCAGCCGTGGAACCCATAGCTCTAATCTCCTCTTGTTGTAATGACCCTAAAGCCTTGCGCCACCAAATCTCTCCGAGACTGTTAACACGTAGCCGTAGGCTTTAAGTTTGGCTCCTTTTCCTTTCCCTTGCCCTCCCTCTGGTGGAGGTGTCCATGAGCGAAACGCCCAAAATGGGCAGCAGGGAAGAATTCCAAGGGCTTGAGTCCTCCATTGGCCTTCCGAATGGGTAACGGCCGCTGCTGGCGCCCACTTTCCGGTTGACTAGAGGGCGCCCTATTCGCTTTGGCTTTCCCTGATTGTCAGTGAGGGTTCGAATAGTAGTTAAAATAATATTATTGCTCATGCTTCGAAAGAGAATCGGCCTTTTATCTGGATTAATATGCTCCTAATAAAACGTTATAGAGGCTACGGTTCCCGCTGCTAAAATTAGGATGAGTTCCTTCTTCCTAATAATTTAATGGTTAATAAATGATTTTCGATAACTTGATAACCTAATGTATTAATAATAAAAACAATGCTTTTGTATTCTTAAAGCTCTTTAACATCTATTACCCCAACGGATGCTCTCAGCAGTTTAGCAGGAAAAGAGGAGATGCAGTCACTTGTAGAGGATGCAGTGGGGGACCAGGGCCAGTTTCCCAAATCTTAGCAATGTGCTCTTTGCACTTCTCTAACTAGATAGCCTAATACACAAAAGGCTTATACCATACTAACTTATCAGTTCTGAAACATTCCTTTTTTTCTTTTTTGAGACAAGGTCTATGTAGTTCAGGCAGCCTTGAACTCACTATGCAGCCCAGGCTGGCCTCAAGCTCACAGTAATCTTTCTGCCTCAGCATCCTGAGTACTGAGGTTACAGATGTGAGCCACCACAACCACCTCAAACATTCTTAAATTTTGGAATATGATCATACCTATTCCAGGGATAAAATTAAATTGGTACTTATAGACCACAAAAAAATTACTCCCTAGTAAGTTAAGTAAACCTTAACTTATACGACTGCATTGATGTTATTATTATTATTAAACACCATGGTAGGAGTAGTACCGTGTTAAGACAAAAGAATGGGTTCTGTAGCCTGATCCCCTGGGCTTGAGTACTGGCTCTATACATGGTAAGCCTAGGTAAGGCTTAGAGGATCACCTGGTAGGAGGCAGCGCTATCTACAAGGCAGTTACTGTCAGTACCTGGTAGCTCTAGTACTTATAAAAGTAAATGCTCTGGCCTAAGTTACAGGGCATCTGCTGAAACTGGACTGTCATCTTGATCCACGCAGTTTACAGCCTTACAGAAATGTTGCCTGTCTAGGTTATGCTATTGCCCCATAATTCCTAAACTATGTTTTATTCCCCTTTCACAGCTCCTTCCATGGCCCATGTTTTATTCTCTTGTACCAAACTGAAAATCTGTTTCACAGTTAACATTTACAGAAAGCCCTGTTCCGAAAACGTTATCCCAAATATCCTGGGTGTTTGATCCTCCATCTATTCCCGGCAGTGCACACTGGCTCCTGGAGTGGTTCTGTGCTTTCCACAAATATTCTGCAAAGCTAGCTGGAGTTAAGCTACGTGCATTTCTACCGCACTTCTATGCAGTTTGTTAATTTAGCCAGCGATGTCTAGAACCGGACATGTTATTTAGTAAATTACCAACGGAGTGGCAGGTCCTCTCTGTTAGCACCGCACCCCCATTTTTGGTTATTGGCCGACTGGTTTGGTCAGGGTTTGTGAGGAACATACACATTTCACGGTCACATGAAAAGGATGTAGGGAACATCTTCCCTCGAAGTGAGAACTAGGTGCTCTACTTGGCGTTTTCCATTCTGAGGAAGATCTAAAATCTAAGGCACAGGTAACTCGGCTCCGGGGAAAGAATTTTGTTGTTTTCCTCATCAAGAAACAGGACTCTAGGCGGTAGGTGGGGAACGAGGGAGAGGCGTCTGCCAGTCTATAGAAGATAGCGTAGTAAGAAAGAAGGAAAAGGTAGGAGAGCACGCAACTTCTGGGTTTTGTTTCTTTATTTTCCTCTCAGGATGGTTGGTGGCAGCTGGTCGCACACAATAGCGAGCTGGCAGTCCCCATCTGAAGTGGGCTACAAATGACCCTCCACAGCGCCAGAAGGCTGGGAAAGGGAAGAAGGGTGTGTATGGGAGGGGGAAAGGATGAGGCTGACAAGGTGACAAACGTCGCGGCAGCAGAGGGCTGGCTACTGGAGCCCGCCAGAGACCCGATCCGGTGAGTCGCCTCCCTGAGGGCGGCGGGGTAGGGAGGCGGGCGGCGGGCAGGGGCCTTTCCCCTGGAGGCGGGGCAAAGGGTGGAGAGAAGTCTGAGTCAGCAGCTCCTAATTGGCTCGTGTTTTCGCCCCGCGGCTCCCGATTGGGCTATTTGCAGCGGGAGATGTTGTGAGGCATGGTGGGGCGGGGCCAGCCGCCCTGGGTCCGGAGCAGGCCAGGGCGCTGGCTGGGGAGCGGCGGCGGGTGGCTGCGCTCTGTCCCTGGAGCTGCTGCGCTTAGAGCGCAGAGCAGCGCGGCTACCACCCCTCAGGTCTGCTAGCTGCGCCGCGCCGTTCAGCGGCTCTGCAGATTAAAAGAAAAAAACAATAACTGAATGAACAAGGCTTCTCCGCCAGCCCCCCTCTCCCACCCCGGGAAGATACTTTGCTGCCGGGCGTGGGAGGACACTCCCTTATGTGGAAGTCCCACACCGCTTCGGGTTCCTCCCGCAGCCAAAGAGGCCACACTTAGCCGTGCGACCCTGCAGTCTGGGCTCTCTGGTCTCCCCATTACACTTATCTAGCTACGGCCGTGTCTCCACCTGCCCTGCGCCCCGATACCAGGTCTCTCCCGGGCAGACGCCTCCCCCTGGCCGCTTCTGCACGGCCCCCGGCGATCGCAGAGGGCGGAGGGTTTTGTGCGCCTGCCTTGGGCGCTGAGTGGCGCGAGGGCCGGGGTCCCCGGTTACGCTGGGGCGGTGGCTGGCGAGCACCCCTCCAGCCCTTCAGGCTGATCCCCTTCTGCTGGGTCGGCTCCGGGGACCGTATTATCCAAGACAGAAAATATTCCGCCCGGAGCCTCCCCTGGGGAGGGGAGGGGAAGGAGGAGGAGGGGGAGGAGGTGGATCCAGAGGAAGAAGCGAGAAATCCGCCCCCGGGAAGCAGCTCCGCGCCCGCCGAGCCAGGCGTTCCTGTCACTTGGCGGTCGCGGGCGCCGGAGCGGGGCCCCGGCCCGGCCCGGCGAGGCGAGGGGAGAGTTCGGCGGCCGCCGCCCCGCCCCACGCCCTCCCGCGGCGGCCGAGAGCCCGGGGCCGGCCGGGGCAGGTCGCGGCGGAGCCTGGGAGCGGCCGGCCGGGGGCGGCGGCCTCGGAGCGCGGCGGCGCGGGTCGTCCTGCCGCGGAGGTCGCGCGGGCCCGGGACCGCTCGCCCCGCTTCCTCCGGTGCGTGTCTGTTCTCTCTTCCCTCTCAGCCGACGCGGCTGCGGGAAGCCCGTCGGCGCGGGCCGCTCCTTCCCGCCACCTCAGGCAGGCGGGGAGCCCGGGCAGGCGCCCGGCGGGGGCGCAGGGGCCGCGCCCGCGTGTGCGGAACGAGGGCGGCGCGCGGGAGGAGCGAGGGGCACAAAGGCCGGCGGGCGGCGGGCGCCGGGGTCCGGCCGGCCGGCCGTGGAGGAGGGGCGCCGGCCGCTCATGAATATTAACCGCGCCTGCGGCCTAACGTCCCGGCGGGCCCGGCGCCCGGCCCGCGTCCGCGCTGCTCCGTCGCCCGGGGCCGCTGGGCGAGGCGAGACGAGGCGGGCGGCGCGGCTCGGGGCCTCTGCGCCTTCTCCGGAGCTCGTGCCGGCCCGCTCTTCCCGGGAGTCGCGCTCCCGACCCGCCTCAGGAAGGGGCGGAGGAAATAGTGGTAGGTGGGTGGGTGGTTTTCGTTTTTTCTTTCCTTTTTTCCGTCCTGTTTTCAGCTTTCCGCTTAGGTGGCCCCAGGGAAAGATAGCGCGGAGTCGGAGTCGGAGTCGGAGGCGCGGGCGCGAGATAAAAGTTGCCTGGGCTGCCGGGCTCGGGAACCATGCCCCGGAGGGGAGCGGAGCCCTTGCCCTGCGCGGCCTCGCGCCTCCCGCCCGCCGGCCCGACCCGACCCGACCCGGCCCAGCCGGGCCCGGCCCCGCACCCCGCCTCGCCGTGGGCCGGGGCTAGCGCCACCTCCGCCTGCTGGGGACGCCGGCCCGGCCGAGTCTCAGGGCACCCCCCTGGGGACTCCGCGAGCCCACCCGCCCCGCCGGCTTTTTGTTTATTTTGGGGGAGGTGGACGGGAGCGAGGAGGCGTGCGAAGTATCGATCCCATTTTAACCCGGCGGGCGAGCACTTCCTCAAGTGTACGTGTCAGGGTGAGGCGGAGAACGACCTCGTCCCCCTGCGCCCGCTGCCCGGGAGAGGCAGTCGTGAAAGTGCACGCACTTGGGCAGGGAATGCTTTTTTCTGGAAGGCTGCGCGGGCGGCCGGGTGTGTTTGACACTACCACCGGGCAGTTCTCTCTCCTCCCAGATTAACAGGCCCCCTTTCATTTTTAATTTGTTGCATGGGAATACTGTGGCTTTTTTCAGCTGTGTGGCGCTCCGTCTAACCCCGCAATTGTGCTTCCTAGTGTCGGACGCGCGAACTTGGCGTCGACATGTGGCAGCCTAAGGATCGGCTCCTGGAGAAAGTTCCTGCCTTTTAACTTCCCCCTGTTCTAGGACGATCGCTTCGGGAGCTGACACTGGAGCGACCCACTCGGACTCCTCTCGGCCTGGGGAGTAGCGCTGCGTGGGAGGGACCGCTTCTGCAGTCGGCCTGGACCCGAGCTCACGAGGATATCTGTCGCCTTTGTTTTTAAAGTCTGTAGAAATGGAGGAGGAGGGTGAAGTCAATTGAAGTGGGCGTTTGAAGGGGCTTCCAGAAACAAACAGACCTTTATTCCTGGCACGCTGTGTATTTCACCAGCCCCGCACCTTTTCGGAGCCTGGTGTGGAATAATTCCCTTTTTGGTGTATGGTGGCATTTCCTCCCCACCCCCAATGTGGACTCCAAAGGATTTGACCCTTCTTTGCAATTTGGAATGAAATGATGGCCACACGTCGGACTGGGCTGCCTGACGGAGATGGTGACAAGCTCAAAGCCAGCGGGGTCCCCGCCTGTGAGGTAAGCCAGAGGGGCGGTGGCTTGTGTCTTTTGAGTGTCCTGCGAGTGGCCGATCGGCTGCCTTTCGGCCTCCATAGGGGCTTGGAGGTGGTTGGTGGGGGCATCTGAGTAATCAGGATTGAGGTGAAGTCCACGTTTGCTTCCAAGGAGCTCGGGTAACCATTTTTCTTCAGTCCTCATCCTTAAGTATCTGGGAGTGTCATTGTAGAGTGTGCATGTGCGTCCAGGCTCTGCCCTCCAAGGTGGAGAGCGCAGCTGGTCTGCTTGCTGCCCCTGGAACGGTCTCTCCCTGATGGGCGGAGGGCAAGGGCCTGCTTCTGGTTGCTCTTGGTACAGATCTCTGCTTTTTTATTTTTATTCTTTTAAGAAAAAACATTTCCCCCCCCCAGGGACCATTTAGGCCCATCTTTGGAAAATGTCTTACAGTACAATGACAATTCCAACTCCTAGAAAAATCTTCTGCCTTTATTGTGCTTTCATTAATGCCTTTCACCGTTTAGAACTTTTGCAGACTGGTCAGGGGAGTCAGGTGGCTTGCATTGCTGCTCTTCAGGCTAACAGTGTGAGAGAAGCCCAGAGAATTTTACTCCAGGCTTTTTGAATATTGTTTTGAGCAGCCGGAACTGGAATTGTAGAAAATCTACTGATTTGTGGCACCCACAAACCTTGCTGCCTTCTCAAATCTTTCCTTTTCCCTTCTTGGAGTTTATTTCTATAATGAATATATTGTGTGTTTACTTTGTCGACTGTGGCTTCTGTAGTTTATTGAAGGTACGGAATGTTACTACCTTTTAAACTTGATTTTTGAGTTGCCCAGATTTTTTACTGAAATGTCTAAGACTGCAGTAATAGCCCCAAGTGAGCCTTCACTATCGCACTGTTTCTGTAGCGTCTTATGTTAAATGTTGACACAAGCGGAGTTCTAAGTGTGTCAGTTTGGGCATTTTAGTAAAAATGAATCAGAAGTTACATTTTGGTCCACAAAGCACGCAGAGAAATGTGGTTTGTGCAGCTTACTTCACATTGGAAGGGACTGTACTGCAGGCAGCCCTGGGAGGTGCAGCGTGCTGTTACCAACTGTCAGAGGGCAGAACTCTAAGTTCATGTTTAGAATCAGTACTTTGCTTTTCGCCATCTGTAAACACCTGCTTGCAGGTAAAACGGTGATTACGTAGAACACCGCAGTCCTCTGATCGAGGTAAACCATAATGACTCCTTCTGGAAGGCCTACCTACAAGTTAGTGATTGCTTAATGTGTATTGCAGTTACATAATAATGTGTACTGTAGTCCTAAAGCTTTGTCATTGTCTTGTAAATACTTTAATTAGTATGCTATTTGCATTATATTTGCAAAAACTAAAGTTTATTCGATTTTTTTTTTTTTTTTTTTTTTTTTTGGTCATTGAAAGGATGCCCCAAACCCAGAATTTAGACACTTCTTGTCCTTGGCTGGACAGTACTGCTTACCCGTTAGTTGCACACTTGGCTTTTATTAACAGTGACAGGTTTATATTTTTTTAAGGGCTGTGAAATTTGTTTTCATCTGGACCTTACTGCCAGCTTGGCTGTTCTGTTTCTAGTTTCAGAATGAAGAAACAATATTGCCTTATTTTGCTCATTGAAAGAGTATGAGCGCTACTTGAGTTTGGTATTAAACTGTGATATTATTTGGCCTTTTATTTTGCTTAGCTTATGTGTGGAAATGGAAATAAAGGGGTTGCATGCTCTCCAAAAACACTTCAAAACCTGGTAGGGAGGGAGGGCTCAAAACCTGGTAGGGAGGGAGGGCAACTTGTACCATTGCAGCCTCTGTGTAGTCGTGGTACGGATTTCTCTCCCTCTGGTGCCTCATCACATACTGTGGATATTGTAGAGGAAAGGGAGTTGCCGCTGACATACTTGGCGTTCACACTTAGGTCACTGAACACTGCACTTAATATTTGTGCTTAGTTTTATTGGCAGTATTACATTCTATGATACTGTCATTCTTTTTAAAAATTCAAAAACAAATACATTCCTGAGTGTGTTTGAACAATAAATGTGTGTTTTTAACCAAGAGATAAACATACGACTTAATAGTAATGCTATTAATTGGCCAAAAACTTGACTTTGTGGGACAGAGAAATCACTGTGGTAAAGTTAATGGGGTGTCTCTGTGTCATGCCTTACCTAATGAGATAATTACCTCCACCTATGATCAAGCCTGTTACCTTG
The DNA here is from genome assembly GCA_004027595.1 of Dinomys branickii. NCBI lineage: Eukaryota > Metazoa > Chordata > Mammalia > Rodentia > Dinomyidae > Dinomys > Dinomys branickii. The sequence goes on from PVLD010020027.1 coordinate 21,651, forward strand.
TTGAAAACTCAGAAATTTCTGGTTCATCTTAAGTATTATAATTTAATTGTGTTGATATGTAAATTTGACCCTCTTAAAATGTAATAAAAGATTCATAATGGCACTCTTCAAATAAGGAATTGTAAAGCCTGGCATGGTAGCACTGTAATCCCAGCACTTGGGAGGCTGAGGCAGGAGGATCCCTGAGGCAGGAGGCTGAGGTAAGAGGATTGCTGTGAGTTCAAGACCAGGCTAGGCCACATAGTGAGTCCAAGGCCAGCCTGAACTACATAGCAAGACCCTGTCTCAAAAAAAAAATTAAAAATCAAATAAGGAATTGGAATAGTTGAGTACCATGTGTCTTGGTAGTATACAATGAGGATGGCACAGATAGTATTCACACAAATTTATATGCTTTATACATCTAAAGATGTGGTCTCTTTAAAAATTGTTTTCACTCTGTGCCACGTAACTGTTTCTGAGTTTGTATGTACCGTCTGATCTGTGACGTATGCTAACTGCATACCTTGAATAACTGTGCTTACAAAATCACTGTAGATAGACTCTTCCTTTGATTCTTCTGTGATGTGATTACACCTTCCATATCATATAGTTTCATCCTTCAAGGTTCAACCCATTGTGCTTTTTAAAACAAAAGACATGAAGACTTTGCTTTAGCTTTTTAGATTACCTGATATTTTCTATTTTTATCATTGATTTCATTTTTCATCTGTAGTCCATAATATTTATACTTCCGCTGTTTATATTGCTTTTAAAACTCAGTTACTATTGCCCATTAGCTTATTTCATTTTTGTGTTTTTCTTCACTTAGAACAGGATTATCCTTTGGTGACTTCCTGGGACATTCTCTATTTTGCTTTTGTCCCAGACTCCCTTGTTGTTTCTTAGATGCTGTCCCCAGTCTGTCTGCCTTTCTTCCTCTGTCTCTCCATTTCTCTATCCCTCCTTTTTGGGAGATCTTCCTCCACTACTTGCTTGTTTAATGTTGGTTTTAACCAGAGCCAAGCCCTTCCCATTCCTTTTTCTCACTCTGTTGTATTTTAGTCTTTCCTGCGGCCTTACTCTGTGTGTTGGTAATGCCCAGTCTATGACAGTCTCCCAGGTTGTATGGCTGATCTGTACAATTGTATAATCAGTTTCCTGAGCAGTGTTCTGGGACGGCCCACAGGCATTGCAGACTACAGATTCTACCCCTGCTCCCAAACCTTCCCTTCCGGCTGTGCCCCTCCAGTGAGTATATACCCAGGTGAAAAACTAGGTCATCATCCTGAGTCTCTTTTCTCCTTTCTCATGTCCAAAGTCCTGCTGAGTTTGTGATCGAAGTCCCTGCTGTTACTGTGTGAGTTTAGGTCAGCTGCATCTTGCTGGTGAACCATGGTGACAGGCACGCTGAGGAGCTGCCCAGGGACCCACGCTTGTCCCCTTCCACAGCTGGGCTACCTCCCATAGTCAGAGCGATCCTCCTGAAATAGAAAGCTAGTCATCATGTTCTCCCATGGAGAACAGTTTTGGGTTTCTGTTGCCTTTGAAATAAAGCTTACACTCCTTGGAAGGACGTCAGCCACCAGGGCCTCCCTTCCCTTATCTCATCTGTTACCTACTTTCTCTGCTTCGTATACTGAACTCCTTTCAGGTCAGGTCAGGGGACGTAGCGACATCTCACCTTTAGGTCCTTCTGCATGCTTTCTTCACTCTTCCTTCTATTCTTCCTTTCCTCTCTGACCTTCCCCTCCCATGGCTGGTTTTTACTTAATGTTCTGGTTTTTTCTTCCGTATCATTTCCTCATGAACATCTTCCTTGATTCTTCCGTAGCATATTATCCTAAAACACCCTGACTCTATTGGGAACCGTGCTCCTAAGTGCACTCATCTCCATGTACCTTGGATCGCAGTCCCTGTAAGAGCAGAGAACATGTTTGTTTCCACAGTGCCACATGCAGATCCAGTTGACTGGTCCCTCAGCTTCAAGTCCTTGCCAGCCTAGAGTCCAGTCTGCGCACAGTGCTTGGAACAGACCATTCCTTTGCTCAGCTTCCTCACTCGGTGTCTTGTTTCTCTGGAGATTAAAGGACAGAGGTCTAAAGATGACTCGACAAGTGCTTGCAGCCTACCTCCCCGCCTTCGTCACTTTACTTCCTGTTACTCTCTCCGGCCTCCTGCCCTACTTGCCACTGTGGACTTGTGCTCTTCTGCATGAACACCAAGGGGGAGGCCCCAGAGCCTTCCTGCCTGCTGCACCCTCTCAGAACACTCTCTGCAGGTCTCCGCAAGGCTCACCTGCTTGTCTCCTGCGTGGAAGCTTTGCTGTCCACTGTGCTTAGTGAACACCCTCCCCTGCTGCTCATGTTTTGCCCTTCCCTGCTTTGTCCTCTTTCCTTGCTTTATCACTCAGTACCCACCTGACCTGCTTTATTCATGTGGTTTTGCTTATTTGAGACAGGTAATGCATGCAGAATGTAAATGTTAAGGCTATAGAGTTCTGGTTTTGTTTTAGGGTAAAAATGTATTATGATAAAGACACACTGCCATTCATCCTCCTCCAAATACTGTCTTTGCCAGCAGAGTGCTGAGAAGAGCGCCTAGGATATACTAGGCCCTTAATTAATGTATTTTAAAAATAAATGTAGGCTAGAAAAATTCTAGAATGTTATTGAATTTGTAGTTAGACCTGTAATTTGTGAATAATTATTTTATATTATGCAGAATATTTGAAATACGGTGCACTTGTGCTTCCTTTAGACTTCTCGTCCACTTTAAAGTCTGTCCATTTCCATTGCAATTGCTGTTAAAACTTTTTGAGGTCTTTTTTTTCCCTCTGCACCTTTTTTTATTTTTTTGAGACAGAGCCTTGCTGGATGTACACAATGCCCAGCGATCCTCCTGCCTTAGCCTCCCTGGGATTATAGGTGTGAACCATCACATCCAGCCTATATCTTTCTTATCTTGAGAAGCTGGTTACCAAAATAGTCTTCAGGACAGTACATAAATGTTTGAAATAATTTGCAGGGAGGTAAGACTATAATAGACTAGTAGAAGTGTAATCAGACTGGTGGATAGGAAACCGGTCTGTATTACTAATGTTTTATTTTTTAAAATAAATTTCAGTACATTACTATTGCTTACATATTTTATTACCTTGTGTATTTTTATTAATGCCATAAATATTTTATAATCAGTTCAAAACTGGCAGCATAGACACAGTTTTAACAGTTGTTAATTCTGGATGATGAAAATGTTGAGATTGTTATTTTCTGTTTTTGAATTTTTTCTCTTTATTATTTAATTCCAAAACTCCAGTAAAAAGCAGCTGTTTCTAGGCTAGAACTCAGGGCCTTTTCACATTCTAGGCAAGTGCTCTACCAGTGATATATACCTCCAGCCTAGATTTTCAAAATAGATTATGTGTTGTCAGTCTTATGAAAAACTGCTTCCTAACAAACCTACATTGCTTAAATAGGTTTTCAAAAGCATGTTTTCTTCTTTGGAGGCCTAGGATTCATTCTAAGCTAGTTCTAGTATAATATAAAGTCGGCATTTAATTTTGAGTATTTTTTTTTCATATACCTGAATCGAGCATGCTAGATTTATGTTGCCAGCTAGAGCGAAGCTTCCTGAACTGAGGATAGGACAGTAGCAGCAGGTAGGCATCATTAGGTAGAATTTGCGGAAGTGTGGATTTGAATGTATTGAGTTGGCCCTATCACTAGATAAGAGTCATCAACAAAATGAGGACCCAAATCTAAAAAAAAAAAATTATCCATAAAATGTGTTTCTTAGCTTTCATTTTTCTAGATTGACTTTCTTGAAGTCCACTGCACCTTGAGTTCATGTTCATTTCTTTAGTTACTATGAAGTTAAGTAATGTAGAACCAAAGCAATGTTCAGCTTCTTTTGTTCTTTGCTTTGTGGAGGGACTTGTCATCTTATTATATTTAACAATATGCTGACTTAAGTATGGGCAGGGCTAGTGCTGATAAGATGCACAGATGCTGTTATTGAATGCAGTTATTTTCTGTTACAGAAGGACCATATGGTAGGCACTTGTTTTTCTTTCTGGTTGGTGTGATTAGAGTACTAAAATGAAAGGTTATTGTACATCCTAGTAGTTATCTAATTCTAATTGACTTTAAGAAATTAATGTTAAAATAAGCCTTGTATGTATTCCATATTCCATTAATTTTAAGTATAAAGACATCGTCATTCAAAAGCTCCATTTTGGATTGCTTTCATTGAAATTGTTTTACAGTTAAATTTGCCATAGTCTCATAAATTTGAGTATTGTGCAAACGGTTTATTTCACAATGAAATCTGGAAGATGATATTTTGTGGTTTTAAAATAATCGGAAAAACATATGTATGATATCAAAGTTTTAAACAATTTGACATGATAGAAACTTGTCTTTTCCTAACAGTTATCTATTAATATGCAGGAAATTCCACAGCACAGAGTTATGAGTTAAAGAACAACTTAGAACCCTAATTTGGTATTTGTGAATATTCATCTGTTTTGGGGAAAGTAAGACAGACCAGAGCAAAACTTCATTTATTATTGTGAAAAAAGGCAAGTTGAAGACTACTTTTCCCTAGTGATGTACTGTTGTTAAGTCTCCTTTGATATTGGGTATGTTTTTGATTCAAAATTGGTTACTTATTGCTTTTTTCTCCTGTTGCTTACCTCTGCTCCAAATAGACATCTGTTGTAGGAAGACAAGTGCCACCTCTGCAGAGCTTCTTATAATCCTCTGCTTCTTTGTCCTCCTGACTTTAAATTTTTTTGCTTACTGCCCTAATCTTTAATATAGTTTAAAAATACTTACATTCTTAAAAACATCTCTGTTTCTTTGTACTTATAATGTAGAGACTACCCTTAAATGTCAGTAGATACAAAGCTGGATTTGCGATGGCATTCTGATACTTCTTCTGGGTACAGATTAGCTGAGGATGATCTGGGTGTGACTTAGCTGGTGTGATTTTGTGATTAATGGGAACTTTCTAAAAAACAACCTTGAGGTATCTAGACAGCCTTAATGCTTAGTATCTTCCTAATAAATAAAAATTCTACAATGTACCATGCAAAGCTGTTTTCAAAGGCTGAAGTATAGAAGAGAGATCAGATTTATTTCATGTGACTATGAGGGGTAGAACTAGGATCATTGGATATGTAGATGGGACAGTTTATTTAGTGTAGCAGTCAGAATAATTTTTTTTAACATTAGGGGTTAACTGAACCTGAATATGCTCTTGTCAGAGGAAGGATGTCCTTCAGTTAGAGATTTTCTAGAGGGGATTCTTTGGTAGGCATTTAAATCAGGCAGATGTGATCGTTAGAGTCACTTGGACAAAGTAAAAATTTTGATTCGTGATTCCATTACTGATTTGATAAATCAGCATCTCTGAGTGACCTTCCAAAATCTTTAACTTTTGAACAGGTCTCTTGGTGAATTTAGTGTTCACCCAAGTTTGAGAACAAGAAACTAGGTGTTGTTCACTGATCCCTTCTAAGGTTTAAATTCTTATGGTACTCTGACTCTGAAGTTATTGTAAGCAAACTGAAGTCACTGTAAAGAAAATAGGCAAAAATATGAAGGGAAATTTTAAATGGCTATAAGCCAGTGACAGTTAAAAGGTCAAGGTAAAATTCCTCCATTAGTGATCAGGTATATTTTTATGTCATTACTGATGATTCCTCATTCAACAGCAGCAGTTACTCTGTCACTGTCCATTGCGTCCCTTGTCTCTCAGTCTGATTGACAGAAACATGCATGGATAACATGAAGCAGATATCATGCAGACCAACTGTAGCGTCCAGTTGGCAGTGCTGCAAAGCAGTGGGATTTGTTGAAGTTCGTGAAAGTGATAGAGAGCACATAAATCCACAGACATAAAGAAGGTCTTGTAGAGTGAGACCAGTTAAAGAACGAACAAAATGTAGTGAAGGTTGATAGGCTTCTAAAAGGAGAGCAAGTTGAACTCCAGGGGCTAAGGAAAGCTTTAGAGAAACCTGACGTCTTTAGCGTGATGGCGTAAGGAAGGGTATGTATCTTCTAGGGAGTGAAGCTTAATTTGGGCCCAGGACTTTCAGCTCTGCTGAGAGATAGTAAAAAGTAGGTAGAAATGTATTGATAGAAGAAGGAATGGTAGTAATAAGCAGATTTTTCTTTTTCTTTTCTTCTGGACAGTGCTGTTGAGAATGAATAGAAAAACATAACTTTTTAGTTAACTTTGAAATGAAGCTGTTCAAACAGAGATGAGGGGGTAGCTTTGTATACTGTTAATTTTTAAAATTTTCTATTAGTGCCTATTTTCAGTGTATAACGATCACATTCATTGTGCAGAGTCAGAGCCTGTACACACACCTCTTAATTCTTTTTACTTCCCCTCCTCTTCCTACCTCCTCCCTCTTGGTCCCCTGCCCATTTGCAAAAGATGTATCTCCCTGTTTCTTATTGTCTTTTATTTATTGTATACTTTGGGTTTCTCATATAAGAGAAACGTGCAGTACTTAAGGTTGTGTGTCTGGTGTATTTCACTAAATAGTACAGTCTCCAGGTACGTCCATTTTCTTGTAAATAAATTTATAGCAGAGTAGTACTCCGCTGCATGGACGTGCCTCGTTGTCTTTATCCATTCATCTCTTGATGGACAAGTAGGCCTAAAGTAATTCTTAAATGCCAAAGAACTCAGGGTTCTAAACTTTTAGCTGCCACTATTTCTGACCTATGTGGATCTTTCCTGTGTACCAGCACCAATGATACCATGATGTCATACATAACACATGCAGTCACCACTCGTAGGAACAGTTATAGTGTAGATATCACAGGGATCATCTCTGGAGAGACTAGGTACCACTTTGGAGTTGTTGTGATATGAGCCAAATGAGAATCTCTAGCTGAAGCTATGACAGAACCATGATCTATTTTATGGTCATGGGAGTTGCATCTGCCCAAAACACGCAGTGACACAGAGTCCACAGTGCAGGAGAGGAGTGCAGAAGAAGGGTCACTTTTCCTTGTTTAGTCCTTGATTGCTGTTGTACTCTCAGCTGTCTTTTTATTTCACCAATGTAATGTTTGTTTTTAACTTTGACTTTTGCTTTATTCATATGTTGTATTTGGATCAACTGGGATTGCTGGGGAAAAGGTAGACAGATATTTAAAGGCCTAACATATATGTGTACACTGAGGAGCACAGTGATACAGGAAGGTGCATGGCATAGAGGGCAGTGCTACTTGATTTCTCTTCACTGGGGTGAAGTATTTTGTTTTTGTTTTTAGGAGACAGAGTCTTGCTCTGTTGCCCAGGCTGGCTTGAATTCCTACATTTAACTGATCCTCCTGCCACAACCTCCCCAGTGCTGGAGTGTTTGGCATATTTCTGACAGGAAAAGTATGTCTTTCCTAGCTGTGCTAACTGCCTTTGAATTGGCTGTAGATTAAGGTAAGATCTTAAGCTAATCTTAAGATCTGAGTTTCTTAAGGGAATTTTGAACTTTAGAAATCAGTTGGTGATGTGAACTAAGTTGCAAAATACAAAATACCATCAGGAGGGTCTACAGAAACTGAAAGGACAAAGAGCGAGTGTAATGAACAGCTTCACGCCAGTAAATTTGAGAACATAAATGAAATAGCTATACTTTGTGAAATACAAATTTCTAAAACTGACACAAAGAAAAAAAAAACCTGGGTTATGCCATTTGTGTTAAAGAAATTGCTTTCGAAATTAAAAACCTCCCACAAAGAAGACTCTAGATCCAGCTGGTATATATTATCATATATCTAAGGAAAAAGTGATACCATTTTGGTACAAACCCCAAAAAGAGGCAGGGGGAAAATTTCTATTCTTTTGAGAGGCCAGTACAAGCTACAAACTTGGTAACAATCAGAAAAGGACATTATAAGAAAAGGAATTTAGAGCAATAAATTTCATGTTTGTAGATGTAAGAATCTTTAAGTTTAGCATATCAAATCTAGCAATATATTGAAAAGGATAACTTACTATTCCTAAATTGGATTTATCCCAATAATGAAAAATGAGTATATTATTAAAAATTCAATGTCATTCACCATAGTAATAGAATAAAGGAGAAAGTTCATATAATTATGTCTCAGGAGATGCACAAAAAGCATCTGTCTAAAATGTGAAAGTCATTGATCATAAAGCCTCTCAGAAAATGGGGAATATAATAAAAGCTTCTCAGTTTGAAAAAGAACATCTATTAAAAACTTTCACTTTGCCTAGCCCCCAGGGCATGCCAGGAGCTGCACTCGGCCCCCAGGGTATGCCAGGTGCTTCGCCCGGCCCCCAGGGTGTGCTAGGCACTCCGCTCCACCCCCAGACCTCTACTCAGCCCCCGGAGTGTGCCAGGTGCTCCACCCAGCCCCTGGGGCATGCCAGGAGCTTCACTTGGTCCCCAGGGTGTGCCAAGCCCTCTTCCCTGCCCCTGGAGCTCCACTTGGCACTGGGGCATGCCTGGCACTTTGCCTGGTCCTGGGGTGTACCAGGTGCTCTGCTCTGCCCCCAGGGTGTGCCAGGTACTCTGCCCGGTCCCCGGGGTATGCCAGGGGCTCTGCCCTGCCCACAGAGCGCCACTCGGCCCCCAAGGCATGCCAGGCGCTCCGCCCAGCCCCTGGAACTCTGTATGGCCCCCAGGGCATGCCAGGCACTCCTCCCGGCCACTGGGGTGTGCCAGGCGCTTTGCCTGGCCCCCAGGAAGGCCCTGAAGACTCGCCTCAGCCTATAGACGTGGTCGCGCTGACAGAGTCTGTTGGTTCACTGTGTAACCCTGCCTACCCGACCGGACACTTGACAGCTCTGAGGGATTGCCAAAAGGTGCTTCTCCACTTCCTGCCATAGTAATTTGTATACACCCACGTAATATACAGCATATTTAGAAGCAGTGAAGTCTCTGCCCAAAGTAAGAGCATGGGGGAGTAAAGAAGCCAAAAGTGCAGTTATTACCAGTGGGAAGACCACTGACAGGGTGGTAGAACAACGGAGGTGAAGTGGAGAAAATTGATTAATTGAACAAGCTATCATCTATATAACTGAATAATAAAGATGAAGATAACATTATGTAATACAACATCCAGTGGTAACCCCCTACTATTTTCTCTGTACTTTGGTATTTCCTTTATTGTTTTTGTGTTAACAGATGCAAAAACAGCACTATGTAATACAGCATCCAGTGATGGTTCCCTATTGTCTCCTCTGTAATTTGTATATCCCTTATTGATTTTGTTATAACAAATATGAAGGTAACTATGTTATACAGCATCCAGTGCCAATTCTCTACTATCTTCTCTATAACTTAGTATTTTTTGTATTGTTTCTGTGTTATTCTGGGTTCTTTTGTCTTAAAAATTTTAAAAAAATCTAGAGCTATGATACATTCTGGTGAAGTATTTACAAAAATCAGAAAGAGTCAAGCATGTCTGCTTTCAACATTTCAGTATCATACTGGAGGCCTTACTCAGTGTAAAAGAGAAGAAAAGAAATAAGGAAAAAAATCACTTTGCAAACACGATTGTGCACATAAAAAATTGTAAGAGATCCTTAAAAAAGCTAGCACTAGTGAGATTTTTCATTGATGAGAGATGCAAGATTATTGTGCAATACATTATATTTCTATATTCCAGTAGCAAGCAATTGGCAAGTAAAATTAAAAGTATTGTTATTACTTTAGTATGTTATGGAGGATCTAAATCAAGACTTAGCCACAGATTGCTTCATTAGGGTCAGCTCAGTCCCAACTGAAATTCCAGCAGGCTTTTTGTAAAACATAGATGAACATTCTAAAATTTATGTGGAAATGCAAAGGACATAGAGCGGACAATAATTTTGAAAAAGAATGAAGTTGGAGGACTTCAGTACCATTTTGTTAATACTAAAAGCCACAAAAATATAACAGTATACAATCAGCATAATGATAAACATACAGGAAAATTGAAGACAATAGAGTTGGGAGATACTGTGTGTGTATAGAGAGAGAGAGAGTGTAATTTACTTATAAATTTATATATGAACATTAAATCATTGGGAAAGTGTAATATTTTCAGCAAGTGGTACAGAACAAGTGGATATTCATAGAAAAAATGCACTTCCATCCTTATGTTACACAGAAAAGTTAACCCAAAGTAAATCACACATAAATGTAAAAGCTGACGATAAAACTTCCAGTGAGAAACAGAAATATGCATGGCTTTGGTGAAAACAAAGATTTCTGAGACAAGATACAAAAACATTACACAGGAAAAAAGGATAAATTAGATGTCATCAAAATAAAAAACCCCCACTTTTTGTAAAATACCATTAAGAAAATGAAAAGTCAAGCAAGCCACAGATTGGCTTACTTCCAGGAATATCCGAGTATAAAGAACTCTTAAGATTCCATAATAAGAAAACAACCTAGTGTTTTAAATGAGCAAAAGTTGAATTCTGTAAAAGAACATACATAGTGAATGGCAAATAAGCACACAGAAATATGTTCAACAGCATCAGTAATTAGGAGAAGATGAAAAATAAAACAACAATAAACTGCCTCTAGTTGAAAAGGTAAATTTAAAAAGAATAAGAACACCAAGTGTTGGTGGGGATGTGGAATAACCAAACTCTCACACATTGTGCCAGGGTTGTAAGATGACACAGCCATGTAGGAAAACATTCTGGCAGTTTCTCAGTCAAGCCTATATTTACTGTGTACCCCACTATTAGATACTTCGTATTTGTTCATAAATAAATAGCTAACATGCCCAGGTTTGAAACAGCCCAAATGTCTACCAGTAATGATCAGATACATTAAAGTTTATCCATGTAATGGAGTCTGCTCACCCATCAGGAATAGAATGAACTAGTTCAGTGTGGTGGTGCATGCCTATAACCAACATTCTAGAGACCCCCTGAGGTCAGAGGGATGTGAGTACAAGCCAGCGTGGGATACATGGCCAGTGCATGGTATCAGGGAGAGACTGTGTTTCAAAGAAATAGTATGGATGAATCTCAGAAACATTGAGTAAAAAAAGCCAGCTTGAAAAGGTCTGTTATGTATGGTTCCATGTCTATAAAATTCTAGAACGGAGTGAAGTAATCTGTAGTGATAGGAAGCAGATTAGTGATTGTCTGGGACTGGGGAGGCTTTGGCTGCAGAGAGGCATGCAGGAAAGGTGGTAGGATGCTGTTTCCTGATTTGGTGGTGCTGTTGATTATGTGTGTACATTTGTCAGAATTCATTGAACTGCATCTTTAAAGTGTATGCGTTTTATTGTTTAAATCTCAGCAAAATTGATGTAAAAATGAAAAAATGGTGATACCTAATTTTAATGTGGGTATGGAACAGCTGAAACTCTTGATGTATTGCTGACAGGAGTTTAAAATGATATAGTACTTTAAAAAACCTTTGGCAGTTTCCTATAAATTTCACCATATATCTACTTTATGACCTAGAATTTCTATTCCTAGATAGTATCCCAAGAGAAATAAAACACATGTCCACACAAAAGATTTATACAGGAGTGATCATAAGGATTTGCTCATGATAGCCCTAAATTGAAAACAACTCAGATGGCCATTAATAGGAAGATGGATAAAAAACCTGGCATATTCATGTAGTAGGATATTTTTCAATAATAAAAATCAGCGGACTGTGTAGTCATACATCACTGTGAATGAATATCAAAACCATGCTGAACAAAGGAGGGTAGACCGAAAGGTACACACATGATTTCATTCATAAAGCTTTGCAGAACAGGTAGAATTTATGTATAATGATGGAAACCAGAACAGTGATTGCCTCTGTGGGAAGAAAGTGAGGGACTGGCTGCGAGGGAGCGCAGACCACTTGCTGAGGCCCGTGGAAGTGCTCTATCTCATATGGATGTGACTGACTTAGGTACAGGGACTTATGAAGCTTCATCACTGAACAAACACAAGTATTTCTCAACAAAAACATATAAAAAATGAAATTAAAAATGTACAACATGAAAAAACTAAGATTTTGTGAAGTTGAATGATTAAACTGTCAGATAAAGTATTAAATGCCTCATCTAGTACTGAAGTATTACACCTGTCCCCTTACCTTCTTGTGTATTTTTATAAACATAAGGGACTCAAAATACTTTTAGCTTCTTTTTCTATCTTGATATCTAATTTTACAATTAAAAAAGAATAGTTAGGGAGAGAGTTACTGTAGCTTTCCGAAAGTTGGACTAATTTTTTTTTTTTTTTTTTTTTTTTTTGGTACCAGGAATCACACTCAGGACCTTGTGCTTGCCAGGCAGGTGCTTGTGCCACTGAGCTATAACCCTGGAGTGACTGAATTAATCCTAAGCCTTAAATTTAATTTGTATTTCTAATATATACTTACTGTTTCCTCTTATTCTCCTAAATAGTTTGGCATAATTTGTAACAGTTTTACTTTTCTCTAGAGAAAAGGTTTTAAAAACTAAAAGTAAGTGAAAATTGCGTATGTGATAGGTTATTAGGTTGTAAAAGTTGGTATGTATTTGGGTTTAGTGAGACTGGCATGCCATTGCTGGACATTTAATATTATACAGTCACACCTTGGTACTTGACCCAGTAAAGGTGGTACTCTGCATTTTGACATAAAAACCTCGTTCTGGTACCCATCATTTGTTTGATGCTGGAGGTACAAGATAGAACTTACTGGTGTCTGTTGCGTCCTGACTCGCTACCCTTTCCAGCCAAATCAAATCAGTTCATTTGGTATTCATTGTTTTGGGTTCTTGTCAACCATTTAACACTGAGTGAATACCAAACTGGATGCATTTTTTTTAATCAACTTGATTCAATATGTTAATTCTTAAGAACAAACTGACTTGAGGACCCTGAGAAATGGTAATGATAGTAATAATTGTGATAATTTTTATTATTTTTTTTCTTGAGATAAGGTCTCATGTAGTACAGGCTGTTGTCCTTGAGCTTGTTTATGTAGCCCAGGCTGGCCTAGGACTCACAGTGACCCTCCTGCCTCAGCTCCTGAGTGCTGGGATTACAAGTGTGTGCCACCGTGCCCAGAGATAATACTCATTTTTGTTTTTGTTTTTATTTTAGAAACATAAAAGTACAAAAACATATTGACAAACAGACACCCATTATCATAGAAAATAGTACAATCACAACTAATCTATAGACAAGGTGATATGGTCTCAACAGTAGTTGTTGCTTTATCCATTGATATCTTCGAATTGTAGATGTATGGACCCATATACAGACATGCAAATTTAGTCAGACAG
>PVLD010020028.1:0-34896 GCA_004027595.1 Dinomys branickii
TATCTATAATTTGGTATTTCCTTTAATGTTTTTGTGTTAACTAATGTGAAGATAACTATGTAATACAACATCCAGTTCTAATTCCCTACTATATTCTGTATAACTTTGTATTTTCTGTATTGTTTATGGCTTTTCTGGTTCATATGTCTCCATTCTTTTGTCTTTAAAATAAAATTTAAAAAAAAAAAAAAAAAGAAATAACACAGAGCCAGGGCTGGACAAGGAAGGCTGGGCCCAGGGGGAGGCCCATAGCCCGGGTTCTCATCCCAGACCCAGCCCCTGACTACAGCTCCTGTGCAGCAGCCTCTCTGCAGAACTAGAGACCACTTGGTTGTCACATCGTGAACTCAGATCCCGAGAGTCACAGCTGTATCGAACACATCTCATAGCAAACTTGCAAATCCCACTAGACACAGAGTTTACATAAATTCACCTTTCAAAAATAAGCTGTCACCATGGAGTTCACAGAAGCACCGATCCAGGAAAAATGTCATTCTCTTCACGTGAAGGCCTTAATGTGACTGGGCAGTGAGTGAAATTATCCACCAAAGCAATTCTCCAGAGAAGGCCCCGAGTGACCTGAGTGCAGTAAACAAAGAGATTTTTTTTTCCCCCTGTGGAGAAGCTAAACCTACAAAACCCACTTGCTGTGAAGGGCATCCCTCTCCTCAACAGTATAAAGAGTCATTAAACCTTCATACAATTAAACTAGCTGCCTCCCGGTACCAGCACCATGATTTCACTCTCTGCTTTTCCATTTAGGTTTTAAGCGGGCTGCCATTGGTTCTTATCTGGGAACCCAAATGTGGCTGCCATACAGTGACCTCTGAGAGCTATGGAAGCTTTCACCAGACCAGTAAAACTGAAGCCCTTTGATGTTTTCCAGCTACAAGTACCTCCTCACCCCTCTCTTTGTTCGTGCCATGGAACCTTCCCTATGGTTTCGACCCCCTCTCTTGCTATTGAAAGCCCAGCTCTTCTTTAAGAGTCAGCTCGGATTCTACCCCATCTGATGGAAAGCTTTCTCACGGCTCTGGATTTTGATAGCGCCTTTTCCTTACCTGAGGCCCCTAACTGAGTATGTGTCATGTATCGCATTATTGTACTGATTTCCTTATGACATTGGCTCTCTGCCTGGAGTTAACCTCCTTAGAACCCAGGTATCTCTTAGCAACCACCTTTAAATTCAGCAACTGTAGTGATTAGTAAATTCATTCAATTGATTAAATTAAATATAGAGGAGTATTTTAACAAGATATCCACCAGCTTCTAAACATAGCAAATGGTTTATACAGATTTATTATAATATATATGGACAAATGTTTAAATTGAGAAACTCCAAGACAATATGTCAGCCTTTATTTTTAAAGTTCCAGTTAACTATAACACAAGTTTATTTATAAAGGAAATGCATAGTTTAGAGAGAGTTTGCAAAACAAGATTTGGGTTTGTTCAAGTGCTACTCATGGATTTGGGGGTGCCTCATAAAATGTATGTGGGCTAAACCATTCCCAGTCCTGGGCTGGGCTAACCAGATACAATTAAACCACCAAATCCAAGTGTAGGTAGAGGGGTAGCTCTTGCTGCAGTCCAGAATACCAACTTCAAGATTCAATGCTACTCTGGGAAAAGGACAGCCAACAAGAGAGAGAAGGCAATGTGTTAAACAAGTGAGGTAAGTGTTTCAAAATCAAAGTTATAGCTGGGCATGGTGATGCATGCCTGTAATCCCAGCATTTAGGAGGCAGAGGCAGGAAGATCTCGGTGTGAATTCAAGGCCAGTCTAAACTACATAGTGAAACCCTGTCACATGCACAAAAAAAATTAAAGTTGTAAACAGATGGAACGTTCTAGGGAAATATTTATGGGTAGCGTCATCTGGGAGTTAAAGTGGAGGTTTAAAGTAACCGCACAAGACTGGGCAAAGACTCTGAAAGGTTAACACTGGAAGAACCATCACACTATATTTTATGGACCCTCATTCCTGTCATCTGTTAATATGTCCCATCATTCATTTATTGCCTGTGCACGTCTTTAATCTTGTGTTGAGTCTTTTAAAAAGTAATTTTCTATTCATTTTTTTTTGTTTCCACTCACTAGAATGTAAGCATCCTAAGTGCAGGAACTCTACTTTTTTTCTTAGGACATCTGCAGATTGCAGCACAGTGCCAGGAACCTTGTAGATTCTCAGTAAGAACACACTGTAACCTATAAACTTCCACAACTTGTTCACATGCCCTCACCTGAAACAGTGCCCAAATGAATATTTTAGACTGAATAAATGTCTGTGGAATGAATAGGAATGAGCTGATCAGCGGTGGTATTTGCCCACACACCAGACCCTCCCTAGAGCTTTCCCTCCAATAGGTTAAAGGAATGAAGATCTTGTGATATACTTTACTCACAGCCAAGCTTCACAGGCAGTGAGTGTGGGGCCAGGTCCCTAAGGGAGGTGAATGTCACCATTGAGTCACCGGAGACCAAATGCCCCCGATGATCTGGATCTAGTGCTATACAAAATTAAATATAAGATCATCTGGTCACCAATCTCTGGCAGATGTTACTAATCTAAAGCATTCTTACCTACTCTACACAGCAATCCAATTTAAGTCCTAGAGGACAGCCTGGGTTCACTGTCATAGCTTACTGTCCAATATCTGTGAGAACAAAGCGGTTCTCTCAATAGCAATCACATGCCAGAAGAGTCTGAAAACCACTGCCCACCCCCAAATACCTCCACTCCAGCCATAAAAACTTACAGCCTCTCCTTCCATCTGTATCAGTAGTGAATGCACGTTTTCCCATCCATCCACCTTACAATTGGGTGAAACAGCTTTGATGTTACCTCACAAAGGTCCAGTCTTCAACACATGCGTGCACAGAGCCCTCAGCTGCATGCACGCCAGTGTTGCTCTTGAAAGCAATAGTTCAATATTTCCTTGAAAAACACCTTTAACATTCTGAATTAGGAGCCATCCATTAACTACTCATTTACAGATATTTACTTTCTCATTCTTTGGTTGAATCCCAGCTCCTACTAAGAATTTTTCTAGGCAGTGAGAAGATCCAAAGATTAAATCAAGATATAGTCTTTACCTGCAAAACAACAATCAAACATCTCTGTAGAAAGAGTTCTATGCTAAAATAGAGAATCCAGAAAGTTCTGATCTCCCCAGGGCAGGAATTCCTATGATCAAGGGCCTGCTCCGTGCAAGGCATTTTTCAGAGAGTATCCCATTCATTCTTGTAATAGTCCTGTAACTTAAACAGAAGTACAGCCATTTTCTAAACCTAAAAAGCAGAGCCAAGGAGCCATTCATGGTAACATGCACCTATAGACCAAGCACTTAGGAGGCTGAGGCAGGAGTGTTACTTGAGCCCAGGAGTTCAAAGGCAGCCTGAGCTGCAGGGTTAGAGCAAGGCCAGCCTGGAGAACACAGAGTGGTTGAGGTGAGCCACACAAAGTTGTTAGTCGGGTCCTTTCTCCCATTTGGAGAGGGGTTTCAGCTGTTATCAACCCCTTGCTGATGGTATAAATAAACACACTGTAGTCCTTGGGCAGTTCCTTTCTCCCATCAGGACAGGGGGCTCCACCTGACCTCAGCTTTCTGCACTCTTGACTCTTCATGTCTTCATGCTCCACCATCACCCACGCCCCAGGAATTTCAAGAGCTGCCCTGGCCATAGCGCTGAACAACACAGCAAGAGGCCAGCTCAAGAAGGAAGAAAAAAGGAAATTTGAGATATTCAGGGTTTATGTGTGTGCTCCAAGTCCCACAGCCAGCAAAGAGCAGGATTTTAATCTAGTTGTGTTTGCCTCTCAGGTCCTCCTGCTGGAGCATGAAGGCACTATTTCACCAAGGACAGGAAAGTGTGGGAAGGGTGAGTGCTTTACAGACCTAGCAAGTGTGTGCGCGCAGGGCTGTCTGGGTAACAGAGCCAGGCTGTGCGGCGGCTCTGCAGAGGAGGTACACTTGAGGAGCGGCAAGTAGACCGGGAGAACTGAACAAAGGGTAGAGAAAAAGGCTGGAGTTCGCCTGGATCATTTCCTGTTTCCTGATTTGGTGGGGCCGGCGGGAGGGCCACCCAGACAGAGCCTTCCGACCTCCATGACCAACCTGGGTTTGTAATCTTACTTCTCTCGCTAGTCTAAGGGGTTCTGTCGTCCTTCCTTTGCTGTCAGCTAAGATATGTTTATTTTTCATCACTGCCGCTCATTAACAGCACTGTGAGGAACTCAGGCTCATCACAGCAGCATTACCAGTATTTAAGTCAGTTTTCAAACTTAATTTCTCAGTCTGGAAGAGAAACAATGTAGTTGTGGAATGTTTTTATTTCATGAGCACAGAATTTCTGTAATTACTTTGTATTTAGGATGTGGTTAAAGATACCTTCCTTTTTCTAGCCAAGGAGTAAGCACTTCCTTTGACTTCCTGGACTTGCTGAATACAAAGATAAATAATAGAGACTCAGAATTTTTAGTATAATGGACTGCATGTTTAAGTCCATTGTAAACACTGTATCATACATCCCCAGGGAAATAAGATGCAATCCAGAGAATAGGAATTTGTCTGACACTGCGTTCCAACCCTACCCAACTTGCGCAGGGACAAGGATGGGCTGCACCAGCATCCAGAGGTGCCAGACGCTGTGGCCCAGGAGCAGGAAAACAGGGTATAGGGGGCCAACATGCATCAAACATGGAGCTCCCTGCGGGAGAAAACAGCACCAGCACTTGGCACTAACCTTGGAGCAAGGAGTCGTGGGAAGAACAAGCCACCCCTTGTGGCCTGCAGACCAGCTCCCTGTCCCCTGGTCCCCCAGTCGCCTTGTGCTCCCCAGCAGGGGAGAGCAGTGATCTCATGGCAGCTGCTGCTGTAGCTCCTAACTCACATTAGGCTCGAGTCTATATACCTGCGGAGGAAAGCTGTGCAGTTTCCATTCATGGGATTTGAAGAGGGCTTGCAAGGGGGAAGCAATATTAAAGTGACTTTGGCTGGGTGTGGTCATGCACACCTGTAATCCCAACACTCAGGAGGCTAAGGCAGAAGGATTGCTGTGAGTTCGAGACCAGCCTGAGCTATGAAGTGAGTTCAAGGCCAGCTTGAACTGCATAGTTAAATCCTGTCTCAAAAGACATATATAAAATAAAATAATTAAATTAAATTAAAAAGTGACTTTGCAGGTTAGACTCCTGAGTTGCTTCAGTGTGTGCTGTTCTGGTTTCCACACTGGGCTGGGTGCATTACATCCTTGCTTTCCCCATCCCTCAGCTGTCAGAGAGGTTCTCCCACTCAGAGTCTGCAGCCTACAGAAAGCTGTGAGTGGGATCACTACCACCTCTTCCCTGGCCCAGACAGGTGGCCTAATAAAAGGGAAAAAGGAAGTCAGTTATTAATGGCTGACTCACAGCACTTCCCAGGACCAGATCACCACCGCCTGAGGCAGCCCACCAAGTCCGCCCCTTTTAAAAATAAAAAGGCAGCTGTCAGCCTCCTGCTAAGCTCTTGAAACTGCGGGTTTGTTAATATCTCCATTTGGTGTTGGGTCAGCTCAGACCCACAGCTGACAAGCTGGGAACAACTGAACGTGCCTCACCTGTACTTGGAAATGATACATTCAAGAACATCCTTTTGTTTTTACGGGACAAAGTGGCAGTCACTCTTTGAGAACATCTGTACACCTCCCCAGCGCAAGGCAAACCCGCCCACTCAGTGGAAGCCATCAATTGATATAGAGGTTCCCCTAAATACCTAACTCAGTAGGCCTGGTTCACTGATGGTTTAGCTGAAATCCAGTGGTGTCCACTGGGCAAGTATAGCTGTTTGAATTCTGCCAGCTCTGCAGAACCGGAAATGACTTGGTTGCTCTATTCAGCGGGCAGAACTCAAGGCAGTCCTCCCCACAGTCTGGCTAGCATGCCTCTAAATCAAATGTGCTCTGTGGTGATAACTTGGCTCATGACCTTAATTCTTGGCACAATGCTGGTTGTGAAATTCATCCCACAATTCTGGTTGTAACCAAATTCTGCAACGAGAATTGTGGGAAGAATGAAGTTTGTGAACCAAGGTACCGCTGTAGTTTTACTGACTCTTGACCCTTGCCAATGGCCTCGCAGTCTGATATGCCACTTAGAAGACTGCAGACTGGCAGATTAAAGACACCTCTCCTGAGGCTCTGAAGTATGCAAAAGAAATCACGCTTGTCATTTATGTAGATTCCCATGAGGAGTCATTTTCTACAGCTGCCAGCCAACCCTGCACCATGCAGCCCGCCACCATTCCCACTTGTGTTCATTACAGTACTGGGCATAGTAACCCACTCACCACCATAGTCTGAACACACAAGCTGTTTCTGATGCAGAAGCTACTGCTGTGACTTGTGACTCCAGACAAATGTGGCCCATTTGCATTCACTTCTTCTGCGCCTGATAAATTGACTAATTAGACCTAGTTCTCCCAGGAGTTCTGGTCCCTCACCACTGTTGACACTCTTTCAGGTTATAGCATTGCTGTTCCAGCCTGATCAGTCCACTCTAGCCACACCATTATGTAAGCTAGGCAGGCTTTGAACTTGTATGTAGCCGAGGGTGGCCTCGAACTCTTGGCAATCCTCCTGCTTCAACCTCCTGAGTGCTGGGATTAAAGTTATGTGCCACCATGTCTGGGTTACCATTAAGGTTCTTGAAATTAAACTGAGCCATGATTCTCTGCATTCTAGATCACTTATAGTCAGAAAGGAGGGTATCTTTTATTGAAAAGCCCACCCAACAAGAGGCCAATAGTCAAGCTCTCTGCTGGACATTTTATACAGCCTACTATCTATAGGTATCAGGAGTCACTCAGCACTGAAACACACATCTCTATAATCATTTCATAAAGGGTTCTGACTCAAAAAGACCCCCACCAAAATCTCCTGATCCATACACTTTCATAAGATTCCTCAACCACTGAATGTACTTGCCCCCAAACACGATTCCTACATGGTGACCAGGGTAGAAGTGATGAGCACTGCACAAGCCTATTTTGAACATTCAGTATCCCCCCCTCACCGTTCTGGAGTATGATGCATCTCTGTCCTAACAGCAGCCCCAGGCCCACGTGACTGGTACACTGCCTGGATGGGCACCAGCTTGAAAAGCGCCTGCCTCATTCGAATGCAATCCTCATGCAGCTCCCCGGGTTCTCCTGTTGGACTCACATAGCCCTCAAACATAATGACGATGCCTATCTGGTTGGAATGGCTTGCACACAGGCTCTGTGGAGACTAGAGCTTATCTCTATAAATTTACTGAAAACTTTCTTTGCCTTGGTACCTGATCCTTCTACACAAAATGTGTATTTAGTTAGGGGATGAAGAGGGAGAGGGTGCCACTCTAGCTGCTGGGATGACACACACTAACCTCATGGCTGTTGGAGAAGGCGACAACCCTGACACCTGGGGAGGGAATATTTTAGACCCTAGAAGAGGGAGAGGAGAGAGGTAATTACTGTTTTCTTAGTCCACCGCATCCACCACCACAGCCTAGTAAACAACCTGAGTCAGCAGTACAGGCAGCTAGCAATCTGACTCATTGATGAATTCATCATTCACATCTATGAGCTATAAAACATATAAAACCAGACAGACTTGCTGGAAATGGTGGCATATACCTCTAATCCAGCTACTTGGGAAGCTGAAGCAAGATCATGATTTCCAGGCCAGCTTGGGCAACTTAGTGAGACCCGCTTCAAAAATAAAATTGAAAGGGCTGAGGATATACCTTGGCTCTAGAGCACTTGAACAGCATGGATGAGTCCCTGGGTTTCTTCCCCGGGACAGAAATCAATCAGTGAGTAACAGAGAAACTCTTGTGGCCACACCATTCTGAATTACTTTACCAGGCCTAATGTTGAAGAGACAACTCCCAAACATGAATGGTCTTCATTCATGGATTAATTAGCACAACCTTCTCTCAGCCTGAAGTGGACAAAGTCATATGCTTTATGATGCCTGAGTGATTTTGAGCTATGCCCTACATGCAAACTAAGGCTGTAGCTACTTAGAGACGCAATCCATATGGCTTAAGTAACCAACCCTACATAATAGTGATGCAAATCAAGTTTAGCAAATTCTCAACTTCAGTGATCTATGCTTTCAGATTCTGTGTGTGTGTGTGTGTGAGAGAGAGAGAGACAGAGACAGAGAAAGAGAGAGAGAATCCGGAGTACACCACAGGATATCCTTCCAAGGAGAGAAAGGGTTGTTTTCTGGCCCATTTATTGCCACCTATAATTATTGTTAATGACAGGGAAGCCCAGGAGGCCTGCCTAAACTCCCTTATGTAAGTCAAAATAGGTGACAATGGCCTTAGACTATATCCCGGTCATCTGAAACTGATTCACTGGTCCTCCCAGACTTTTTACTACAGCTGGCCGAGTGCACCACCCTGGGGATTGTGGTTAAAGGCGACACTGCGTGCGTGCAAGTCCCGTCCGCGGTAGCTGCAGTCCAGTGTTGCCTGGAAGAAATGGATGCAATTGGCCCTGTCATCCATCAGTCCAGTTGGTGACAGTGACAAATGAAGGGCATCCTTAGTGAGAATTTGTATATGACAAGATAGCACAGGACCAAAGCGCTGCTCTCTGTTAGAGGGCTCTGAGGGTTTCCAGCACTATTCTGTCGAAATAATTCAACCCTTTGTCTCTTACCCTGGAGTTTCATGCTTTACCATTGTATGAAGGGTGGAGCCTCAAAACGATCACAGTTCTTGGCACTAATAGGGAAGAGGGGTGGGAAGAGATAACCTGATAGTCAATCAAGGGATACTATTGAGACATTATTACTTTAAGCACCTTTTTGTGCAGTTTTATAACTTTGACAATAAGTAGTTCTCATCTACACTGACTGTAGTTTTCTTCAAAGTGGTAAACAGGTATGATACAGGTAACACGCGTAGAGCTTACCTGATGACTCTTCATCCTTGTTATTCTCTGGACAACCCACAAGGTACGGGACACGCTTATTTCTTGGGCCCAGCCAGCTTGGCCAAGCTTAATATCAATGTGCACGTTGAAAATTGCCTTCTCCTTCAGAACAAAACCCAAATTTCTCTGAGTGCCTAAGGGGCATGATTTCTGAAGCCCAGTGGGCCCATGCACTTGTGAACACTGACGGTGTGTTTTCTGGTCACAGACTTCTTGATAGCAGAATGGCTCTTTCCAAGGCATTTTTCCAGGCCCCCTCACGCGCACCTAGGTTGGAAAGAAAGCACAAGGGAGTGCGGGAAAGGGAGTACAGAGGTCACAAGTACAACCTCTGCATCACCAGGAGGAAGAAGAGGGCAAGGCTTTTGCATTTTAAAAGGGGAGGGGGGGAGTGCCTGAAGAGAGATCATTCCAGCTACCCCTGAAAGATGAATGCTAGTCAGTTGTGGTGGCACACGCCTGTAATCCCAGCACTCTCGGAGGCCGAGGCAGGAGAAGAGCAATTTTGTACCTGGCCTGGGTGATTTAGGGACTGAGCCAGGCCCCTGTCTTGAAATAAAAAATAAACAATTTTGGCTAGGGAGGTAGCTCGGTGCAAAAGTTTGAGGTTCAGTTCCAAAATACCACCCTGAAAAGTGCCGGATAATGGAACTGCTGACTGACTGTATCTTAGGCATGTAGGAGGAAGATGCTCCCCGTGTACGCTTCGCCTCCAGGAGCAAGTTCTGACCGAGAAATACTGCAGGTCATCACAGAAGTCTCTGGAGAGCTAGAGGAAAGGTTTGGGCTGTGGGTTCAGGCAGGTCTTGTTTTACCTCCTTTGCTATTAACTCTGGGAACTAAAATATACTTCCTAAAGCTGCATGCAGAACCCCACACTCCTAAATCAGTGCGACGGGGATGTTAACACCAAGCTCTTGCACATAAAATGAATAAAAGTCCTGTCAATCACACAGCCATGAGCCGGATACCTCACAGCTGGCGTCCCTCCCTTTCCACCACCGACTCTGCCAGAGAGAACTTGCGTCCTGCCTCAGAGGCCTCCCAAGTGACAGCCTCACCCTTGCCGCCCACCTGCCTCACCCGCAGACTGGCGGGGGAATCTGCCTGGCATCTCCACAGAAGGTCTTTTCTTTCATGCCCACGTCAGAGAGGCCAGGGCTGGTGACAAAGGCTGACGTGTCACGCGCTTTCCCGGTGTAGAGGCGGCAGCCCCTTCATTCTTAGTCTGCACCTGGAGGCCAAGCCCTAACTGCCAAGTCCTGTGCTGGTGTAGGGGGTTGGAGTCACCTTTCTGCCCCCTAAGTGGGAAAACATGCACAGAGCAGCTCTCCTGCTGCTCTTTGTCCCGCCCCCCCCCCCCCGCCCCCGGCCGCTCCCCCTGGGGAGACCCACTCCTGGCCACAGCAGGGTCACCCCCTGCGAGGGGAAGAGACAGAAGGGCTGGGACAGCTCCCTCATGGCTTGTCCTGTTGCGCCCCTTGTCTTAGGCTGCTTTGAGTTGGAATTACGCTTTGCTCTGCACAGTTTAACTCTTACCTAACTTGGGTTTCTGTGGACACCATTTCACTTGGCATGGTGTAGACCTTCTGGAGAGCTGACCTTTACTGCCTGGATCTGCTGTCCTAGGAATCAGGCTTGGGAGAGACCCCAGTTTACCAGGGTTACTTACTCCTTTTGGAAGGGGAAGCTCAAATGTTACAGCAGAGGCTACTGAGACTAGCAAGTGACCTGACCCGCTCGGGGTGGTGCTGGAAAGGGGTGTGGAGACATGGTCTGTATGTGGCACTTTGTGTCCTTTGAATTATGTTAGACAGTAATTTGCCTTGACAGCTATTGAGTCTACAGAAATAAATCTTCCCAGAAAACACTGGAAAGAGCATTCATTAGGAGACATTTGCAAGAAATATATTAAAAGACATTTGTCAGTGAAAACAGCTCTGGCTGCTGAGAAAAGCCTAAGTTCTCAAAAGGCAGAAGCAGAAAAAAAAAGTTTCTCTGCTCTTTCCCTAAAATGAAGCCAAGAATTGGCCCCCTTTACTAAAACCTCCCTCTGTAGGCCTCTTTCCTTCAAGCCAAAGACACATGTCTTGGTTACTTTTCTCTCATCACTGAGACAAAATACCTACTGCCCAAAATTAAGAAGGAAAGGTTTATTTAGCTCAGTTTGTGTAGGTTTCAGTCCATACTCAGCTGGTTCCAAGGCAGGTGGAGCATGGCCGAGGGGCAATAGTTCTTCACAGTGGAAAACAGCAAGAACAAAAAGGGAAACCAAGGCTCTTTTCCTCCTACATATTATAAGCAGGCTATCTGCCCCCCAACAAGGTGCACAGCCCTCACACCATCTCCCCGCCCTCCTCTGGCACAGGATGAGGAAGTTTACAAAGTGAGGACCCTGGTCCCCTGCTGAGTGGCTCAGTTAAGCTTCTGTACTTCTCAAGTTGACACAATGTATCAACCATTACAACAGGTAATGGCAGAAGCAAGAAATGAATGAGTGTATCTTTTCTCTCAAGTCAATGCTTTTTACCTCCAGATGCAATCCATTGCATTTATCTTGTTTCTTTTTCCGAAGGGAAGTGACAACAAGGAAGGGCACACCCAAGCCTTCCTGGGGCCTGGCCACCTCCACGTGGTGGAAGGCTACATGGGGAATTCCTTTGTTTCGTTTTCATCCCACATTGCTTTTTCCACAGGGAGCAGTTTCTGTTAAATCCATAAAACAGTCATTTGCAGATGTTCTGGAACTTTTGGCCATAAAATATCTTATGCTACTAACAAGTTAACTTCACCCACCTGATATTTTCATTGGGTACATATATTTTAACTCTGAGTCATAAAAAAAAAATATATATATATAGTAGACAAAAGATACACTCCCTGAAATGGCAAGGAAAATTTTAAATGCAGATTTCTCTTCACTGGGCCATTTACTACAGGTATTACTAATTCTCTTTCGTAGATCATTTGAAGCCAGTGTCTGTAAATTTACTATATGATCCCAGAATTTCAAACTTGGAAGAAATGTTATAATTCCCTTCCACTATTTAATTTTCCAGAAGAGGAAACAGTTTTGAATTGAAATTATTTGCCTGCAGCCTCCTAGCAGGATAGTATCAGAAGTAGAATTTAGATTTCCTAATCATATTTCTTCATTTTCCAGAAGGTTGTTTTTGAAAAAAGAGCAGTGACAATTATTGCTAATGCCTTGTATACAGTAAGCACTCAGTACACATCTGCTTTTCTTGGTGTTACTCTGTGTTGCTATGAATTCAACTCAGGGTCTTTGCACTAACCTCTATCCCAGACCCTTTTTAGTTTTATTTTGAGATGGTCTCATTAAGCTGCTAGATTGCCCAGGCTGCGTTTGAATTTGTGATTTTCCTGCCTCAGCCTCGAGAGTACTATAATTATAAGCATGCACCACCAGCCAGGCCAATATCTGTTTACTGAGTACATTATTCATAGTACTTATAAAACATGTTGGTATTAAATTAAAAGAGAAGTCTCCCATGCAGAATAAATCCAAGTAATTTATATAGATGCCCTAACCTCCAAGATAAAGGGTGAATCTTTATCTTAAGTGTGGACTCCCCATAGCCATTTCCTTTGCAAAGAATAAAGTATGGAAAAAGAAGTGGGGTTGGGGGTACAGAGTAATTCTGCAGTGGACAAACCTGATCAACAAACTAACATCAACAGTGGTAAGTCACAGGGGTAGCATGCACCCTTGGCATGATGTGATAAGAATGGCTCTTCATGTGTGTGGTCTCCCAGCATCCTCTTACCCAATACAGCCGTGAGAAAGTCA
The DNA here is from genome assembly GCA_004027595.1 of Dinomys branickii. Taxonomy (NCBI): domain Eukaryota; kingdom Metazoa; phylum Chordata; class Mammalia; order Rodentia; family Dinomyidae; genus Dinomys; species Dinomys branickii. The sequence goes on from PVLD010020028.1 coordinate 12,778, forward strand.
TCAGGCAAATCTCAATTAAAAGATACTCTACTACCTACCTCATCCTAGGTCTCAACTCCCCTAAATGAGGAAAGTCTGAGAAACGATTCACAACCAAGAGAAGCTTAAGAGACATAATTGAGTGTAATGTGAAGTTTCCATCCTGGACGGGCTCCTAGGATAGAATAGGGACACTGGTGCAAGCCTTGTCATCAGAATACAGTAGGGCTTTAATAGAAGGTATAAATGTTGGTTGAGTCATTGTGGCAAATATACTCTACTAATGCAAGATGATATTCATAGAGAAAACTCAATATGGGCATTCTCCATGCTATCTTACAATTTTCCTGTAGGTCTCAAACTCTTCTAAGACATAAAGGTTATTTAAACAAAACATTGGTGAGCAGTTCAAAAGAAAAAGCATGTCTTTCTCTCATAAACCATTGACCTCCTAACTTGCCCAAACTGATATTGTTCATGCAGCTAGCTCACCCTAAAACATACCTCCTTAGAAGTTTTCTTCCATAACTTCACCAGAGGCCCTTCCCAAAATTTAGACAATTTGCTACACGGACTTCCCTGACAGAATTATGGAGTTAGAAAACTAGAATATGTCATGCAGAAGAATGGGGATTTTTTTTCAGTCCATTTTACTCAAGTAAAGTTTCCCAAGTTCAAAGAAGAGTCCTTGACATGTAGTAGGTGCTCAATAATAATTTGTAAAATAATAAAAGCCTTAGATAAAAGAGTACTCTCCTTATAGACATCTGTCTATAAAATGAGATGTAAACTTCTGCAAGTCATTTTCAAGATAAATGTATCCAACTTGTATTTTCAAATGGATGTGGGTCCTCCCCCAAAGCAGTACCCCTGGCAAGCACACATTGAATTCAGTTCTGACATTGTTATTCCAAATATCCCTCCCTTTGAATTTTTCAGCACATCCAGGGTCAAGTCCAAACATGTACAGTGAAACCTTCATGAGCTAAGCCTCCAACTGTTTCCTCTAAATTATTCCTCTTGAGATGGGTGTCCTTTCTCTTTCTCACTTCTATGTGAGAAATTACAATTCCTCCATAAAATCCTAGCCGAAAGCCTACATTCTCTGGAAAACTTTTCCTTCCCATCACATCACAGCTAACCTAGGAGGGGCTTAATCATTTTGTGGTCTTAGGGTGGTCTTCTCTCATCCAAGACTTGTAGTAGACACCTGAATCTAAGATAGTACTGAACCCCACATACACTACGTTTTTCCTACATGTACATACTTATGACAAAGATTAATTTATACATTGTGCTCAGTAGGAGATTAATAACAATGTCTAATAGTAAACTAGAAGACATAAAATAAGGGTCTGTGACAAAAGTTATTTAAAACTTTGGAACCATTTGCTTCTGAAATTTTTTATGTGGTTTCAGTCTGAAGTTGGCCACAGTTAACTAAAATCTTAGAAGTTAAACCAGTGGTAAAGGGGACTATTGTACAATTATTCCCTATTATCGCCTTTGTCTTGATGAGTGCAATGGTTAATCTTGATTATTTGTTTGACTGGTTTGTGAAATACCTAGTATTATCAGAAAAGCATATTTCTAGGTGCATCTGGTCAGGTCAGGGCATGTGACAATAAAGATGGACAATAAAGATGGTGTTCATGAAGCCTCAGAAGGGCACAGAGACCCTGTTGGGAATTAGACTAGAATTAGAATTCATGTTAGATTCTGACAAAAAAAATTGCCTATGCTTTGTCCATCCCCTAAGACTTCTGGTAGACTGAATTTTTTTTTTTTTTTTTTTTTTTTTTTGCAGTACTGGGGATCGAACTCAGGACCTTGCGCTTGCTAGGCAAGCACTTATTCCTCTGAGCTATATCCCCAGCCCCTGGTAGACTGAATTGAAAAGTGATGGACTAACTAATCCGGCAAAGGAAATTTCAAGATAGCATAGCATTCAGGCTGAGGCATAGGTGTTGCAGGCTGCTTTTAGCCAGATTTATAGTGAATATCAAGAGCAAATGAAGAGCAGAAAGATTTGGAATCTTTGAATTTTGGCCAGAAAAGAAGCATGCATGAAGTTGGGACCAATAAAGGTTTGATTGCTAAAGAGATTAGTGCCATTCAAAAGAAGACAAGTACTTTGTACTGGGACAATAGGAAAGATACCTTGAAGGTCAGAAGTTGTCCAGGATGCTGTCACTCTTAATTGTTGAATTGGTGAGGTTAAATGACTTATGGAGAGGTGATGGGGTCATGGGGGCGTTATCCTCAGCAGTGGATTCAGGGGGTTAATCCACTGGTGCTCACAGCTGAATGTGCTGATAGGACATAGGGGCAAGTTGGAGGAAACGCGTTGCAGAGGACGTGTTTTTAGACGACGTATCTCTCACTGTCGCTCTGCCCCTGTGCTCTGCTTACCAGGCACCATAAAGTAAGTGAGCAGCTTTGCTCTCCTATTTCCTTCTACCATGATGTTTCTACCTTGGCACTAGACAATCATGGACTAAAATCTCTGAAACCATAAGCAAAGGCAAACCCCAAACCCTTTCTCCTTTAAGTTGTGTATGTTGGGTATATGATCCCACTGGTAAAAGGCTGACTCATACAACCAGACGTCACCCTCACCCTTTGACAGGCTCAAAGATGTCAAAATATAAATGCCTTTGAAAGATTTTTCTTTGAGGAAGGAGCCCCAAGACCACCTATGGAAGTGTTTTCACATATTTAGCCATCCAGGCACTCAGAAACCACTACAGCCATGGTCCAAAGGGGCCTGGCTACTGGTCACACTGTCAGCTGACGTTATCATCAACCATACTGGTCTTGCATTCATGCAGAATGTAAGAATTACTGTGTTAGAGGGGCTTTCATCAAGACTTCAAAGGAAAGTATGGGAAGCCAGCTAATGTGCAACAGGGTCTGAATCCTGTCAGCACCCCTGAGAGGGTGCTGCGGTAGTGAGGTCAAAGCTGCTGTGGAGAGACCAGGAAACTGGAAATGTTAGAAACATGGAAATCCTGCTGAAAAATGCTGCAGGCAACAAGCAGAACCATCCCAAGAGAGAGAGGTCATGTAGGCTACAATCATCAAGGCCATAGGGAGGGGCTGCCCGAGGACTTTGGAGCTCAGATCATGCCACCACATGCCCCAGATGCCAGGCTTGTGGAAGATTTAATATGTACCCTGCTGGGTTTAGGCTTGCTTGCATCCAATTCTACTACCTTATTTCTCCTTTTTGGAATTGGAACGTTTATCTTGTGCTATTGCACCTTGGAAATACATAAATTGCTTTTTGAGTTTTACAGGAGTTGATGGGCAATAATTTGCCTTGTGTCTCAGAGGAGACTTTGAGATTGAATTTTTGAGAAATGATGGGACTTTTGAGGCTTTGGGGAGGGAATTAGTGCATTTTCATTTGTACACAGTGTAGTTACATCATGTTAGGCAGAAGTATGAACTTGTTATTGTCTTTATTTGGGAATTAAGTGTGGCTTAAAGAAGTGTTGTGGTGTCAATTTAAGAAGGAGTGGGTTGTGATGGGTAATCTTGATTGCCAACTTGATTGGCTTGGGAGCCACCTACGGGATTAGTAAAGCCTATTTGTGAATATACCTGGGTGGGTTCTGGGGGCATGGTCTATGGGATTATGTCTGATTTTTGGCCCTTTCTCTGTTTTCCTCCTGCTGTCTGCTTCTTGACATCCATGAATTCAGTGCTTTCCCTTAACTTCTGCCATGATATTTCTACCTTGAAGCCAGTCAACTATGGACTGAACTCTCTGACATTATGAGCCAAAAATAAATCTGTCTTCATCTGCTTTGACTCCATTATTTTGGTCACTGCAAAAAAAAAGTGTTAATTAATACACACTTACATTCATCTCCTTGCTGTTTCTACATTAGCTAATTAAGCCTCTTACAGCCAAGAATTTTGGATCATTCCTCTCCATACCCAAAGCTACCACAGAGCTGCTAGCTCCATGAGTGCCTGTTAAATTGAATGGAATGAAACAGAATTGTAATTAAGTCCAGAGTCATAAGACACATACTTTTAATAACCCCAGTGGTGGCGTGTATGCGTAATTGGAAGAGATCAAAGCCATTTTGGGCCTACTTTGACAAATAAAGTAGGTAAATGGACTAACCAATATTATTTTATGCAAGCCCACAAATATCAACAAATGATGAGGTTAATTTCTGTATATGCTTAATCAGGTAAACAGGTATTTTAAAAGTCAGCCTAAGTATCTTATAATTAAATTCATACCTACTACAAAATACCTACATACATAGGTAATATAATCTGGTTATTTCAAGGATTTGTTCAATCAGTTATACAACAAAGTACTTTTTATTAAATTGTTGCCAAGATTTGAAAAAGACAAGATCCCTGTTGATCCCAACAGTCATTCAAGAAATGGAGACAGATCTACACAGTTATTGCACAAATCAGACTGACCAATGACACAGGTATGAACCACTGGCTTTGGGAGCACCAATTCTGCACTTGTTTCCTTTCATTGGGAAGGGCTTAAGAATGGACACAGTGAACTTTGCTCAGCAAGGGTTGCCGCAGCTCAGCAAGCCTAGGATGTAGTACATAAGGTGCATGCTGTGTTGAAGCCAGCTTGTGATAGCCTCTTGATGCATGGCTAAAGTGTCAGAGAGAGAGAGAGAGAGACAGAGAGAGAGAGAGAGAGAGAGACAGAGAGGCTCTTCTAAACTCACAGCAATACCAGACCTGTATTTCAAAAAGGATACTCTCTCGCCTATTTGGAGGACAGATAAAGGGTGAGACTGGAGAAGCACAAGGAAGAAGAGCAGTAGATAATGCTTTCCTATAGCCAGGGATTCTCACACATTTGGTCTCAAGATTCCTATATACCCTTAGGACCCCAAAGAGCTTTCATTCATGTGTGTTACATCTATCTGTTTCTACTTTACGATAAATAGTAATTGACAACAATTCAAATACTGAAATGCCTGAGCACATATTCCACTTACCATCAGAAATGGGATATCACACATACTGTAACTGCTGAAAAACTCTACCTTCTGCTCCTTAAAGGAAGAGAGTAAAAGAAGAAAATAAAGCATTACTATTACTAGAAAGTACTTTCACCCTATAAAGGTTTTGAGGATCTCAGGGACTCATTGTGAAAACCATAGATCTAACCAATAGGCCCACCAAAGAGATAATAGGGAAGAAAAAATAAACCACTACCCTTCATAGGGAGCCCGGTAGGACTTGGTGACAATAGTGGTGCATTTGGGTGGGGTGGCTTGAGAACAGATGACACAGAGAAAAAAAGCTCAAAGTCCAGCATCTTTACTTTGGGAAACTGTGTGACAGTCTCCCGGCTTCTCCAACATTTATGAATGTAATTCACAAGAATTAAATTTACATGTGCTCCCATAAAACTCTAAACTGTTGCTTTGTTTTGTTTTCTTATTGAGATTCTCAAGCAACTTAGTGGCATTTTGCCCAAGGAAAGCATCTTCCTCCTAGTGGCAAAGTACCAAGAACTGCAAGGACTTGGCATAACTGCTTGAGGAGTCAGTGAGGGTTGACTAACCTGAGTCTGATAAATAATCTCCTGAGCCCTCTGATGAAAACCATAAAAGTACATACTTCTCCTCCTGGACAATGATTCACATTGCAAACATGTACTGAATGTATTTTCATAAGGGGGCATCTCCTCTGTCAGTCCAAGAACAATAGTGCTAAACCTACTTTAAGAAACGCCCATCCTTAACTATGCCTTTCTTTAAGTAGGGTGTGTTCTTTTAATTAGTTTTAATTTAAAGAGCAATGAACAAGATTTCAACATACAGAAACATGATAGAAGTTGACTTTATTTCCTGAACTACTGAATCATCCCTGATGATTCTTACTGAACTTGTATTTTTATAATATAATTTCACCCCAATGTCTTTAGGAAACCCACATTTCTGTTCCTCTTCCCTACTCTGTTCATAGCCTTCTTGTTTGTAGCCCCTTGATCTCATGTTCAGTTTGTGTGGTGGACTGACAGCTGGTGGTCAACTGGCTGAACTGAACCAACGTGGTGCTAGGTGCAAGGGGCCCACCTGAGGATTGTTGCCAGCAGCATAAGAGGCAGAAATGGTCTTTCTTTTTTTTTTTTTTTTGCAGTACTGGGGATTGAACTCAGGACCTTGTGCTTGCCAGGTAGGCACTTATCACACTGAGCTATATCCCCAGCCCAAGAGGCAGAAATGGAGAAGAAGAGAAGCTATAGAGAGCTGTTGGTTCTCCTGGACTGTTGGTTCTCTTGGAGGAGCTTGTCCTGCTGGCTTTCCTTATGAACTTGGCTGTGCTCATCACTGAAGGAGCTTGGGACCTTGTTATCACTGAGAATGACTGCAGTTCACTTTAGGGCAGCTCTGGTTCTTACTGGGAGCATCACTTTGTGCCTGCAGAGGGGAAGATGGTGCACTCTCCAGTCTCCTGGAGAAGCTTCTTGTGCTTGCTTTCCTGATAGGAGCTCTGCTGTTCTCATTGCCAAAGGAGCTCAGGATTTTGTTGTCATTGACAATGGCTGTGGCAGTTTTCAGGGGAGCTCTGGTTTGTATTTTGAACATTGCTTCCTGGCTCCAGTGCAGATCTTTCAGCCTGCAAGCACAGATCCTTCATCCCACTGGCACAGACTTTCTAGCTTCCACCACCCCTTGGGCCTTCCCAGCACAGATCCTTGAAACAGGCCTGCACGAGACATTGTCGTGGGCTCTTGACCTCTGGTTGGACTCGGGGGGAGCATTGTTATGAGCTCTAGGTCTTCAGATGGACTGTTGCAGGACACTGCCATGAGATCGAGGCCCTCAGCTGGATTCTTTGGGTCTTTAGTGTGTGGACAAGTTTCCTGCACTCTCTTCTATATGACACTCTGGGTGACTCTTATAAAATAATCTTACAATTATATGTCCTGAATTAAATTGTATTCCCTTGCCAACCCCTGACTACAACAGTTTGCCATTTTATTTCAATCAGCCACCGCATTTCATTTTTTTCTGCCCCATATCTGCACTGTCCCAGGAAGCCTAGGTATACTTAGAATCCCATGTGAAGTACCAGGATGAGGCACAGAAATTCACATTTTTGAACATCAGAAGTGCTTTTCTTAGACCATAAAGATTCATAATTAGCCCTCAGCTCATGTTCAAATGCGTCGCCTTCTCCAGCTTTCCCTGCATGGGGTTCTGCCCTGTCAGACTGCCCTTGTCTCTGATCAGCTTGCACAGTGTCACACTTCTGTGCCTTTCCTCAGTCCATTCCCTGCATAGGGTTTGTTTCTCCCTCCCTCCTTTCCTTTTCATTTGACAGTCCAGATGTTTCTTCTCATTGGAATCTGATGGGTTTTCCACCTTAATAAAAATTCTGCTAAGTCATCGTGGCGGTGAGCCAATATGGCACACCCCACTGGAGGCCATGTTGGAGCCTCCACCTTCCTCTTCCCTTGTCATATTACAGCTTCCTACTTCCTTTTTTATAACATCCTGTTTCCCTCTTCCCACCCCCTGTTCAATCACTACCTGTCAAGTCACACAGACCATCCCCTAAACATAACCCCTAGCCTGGCCCTACATAGCCTTTGCTCCTCCAGCCAGTCCTTCAGAAGTTCCATGTCCCTCCTTTCTGCTGTGGTCTTCTCCATGCCTGCAATAAAGACATTTTTTTAACTTTGTTCTATTTTTGCTTGTGCCAAAAAGCCTAACAGAACCCTTTTCCCTTCTCTCTGGCCTACTTCAGTCACTCATTTCCTGTCACTCTTCTGGTAGCTTCGTCATCTTTACTTCATGACTTCATAGGCTAGGGCTACTCCTGCTGTCACATCACATGTATAATCAGCCCTTTGTAATTGTTGCTTGAGTGAATTCACACAACACAGAAAGTAAAAGAGAAAAGGATTAAGTGATTCAGCACATGTGCAGAAGTTTTATAAATCCAGAGTCTACATTTGATCTTTTTCCTGTTGATAAGAAAGTGTTTCTTGGGTTGGGGATATAGCTCAGTGGTATAGCATCTGCCTGGCAAGTGGAAGATCCTGAGTTTTATTCCCAGTACCAAAAAAAGTGTTTTTTGCAGCACTTAGCACCAAGCATGTTATAACATTTCAAGAACAATTATATTTCCAGTTCATCTTCTCAGAGTAGTTAATAAGGCAGCTTTCAACTGCTAGTAGGAGGAAACATTGCGATGAGGTCCAGAGCAACAGAAGAGCTAAGCACAGGTCTCCAGATCTGTGCTACTTTGGCATATCTCCAGTTCTGTGTCCAGGCACAGTTCCTTTCTCCTGAGCAGACATTGTGAAGCTCTGAGTGCCTCAGGAATACAGATCTCTGAACTCACTCTGAACCTCTGCTTCAATTACTCCTCAAATCTGAGCCGTCCTTCCCTGTTTCTTCAGGTCTTCTTTCAAGGTTGAGTTCATACGGCCATTCCTTCCAACATGCCTTGAGCAGAGTCAGAAATGTCAGTTCTGAAACTTCACTGCTGCCACCTTTACTGAATAAGAGGCTGAGGCCAGCTGGACTAGTGGCTTGTAGAGGACCACATCAGAGCCTGAGTCTCCTGATGTGTTTGCTTGCTGTCTTACCCACCTCAGTCTTTACTCGCTCAGCTCTGCTCTGGCTGTAATATCAGGTTAAAGTTGTTCCGTGTGAGATAGATTTAGCATTCCCTTTAACTCAGGCACGTCCAACCTGCAGCCCTGGACAGAGTGAAGCAACTCCCCTAAATCATAAACTTTTAATGTGATGCTTAGTGGTATTTTTCATAATTGGAATGCACTGTGCTCCAGCACAGACCGTAGAGGTTATAATGGAATGTTGTGTAGGGAAGGACACAATGCAGTGCTGACTCTGCTTTCTGTGCTGCTACACACAATCAGCTCAATCAAAACCCCAGATGGTACATGCGCAATGGGCCAGTGGTGATAGCACTGTGACCCACCTTCATGAGTATGTGCCTCAGCGGACATGTAAGCTTTCTTATTTAATTATTACATTTGGGCTTGTGTTACTTTGTTTTAGAAAATAGTAAGTTAAAGTATTTTTTTAAAATAAAAGGTTCTGTTACTTATTTACAATGACTGTGTTATATATTTTGTATGCAGCCCCAAACCATCCCTCTTTATTTAGTGCAACTCAGACAGCACTGGACACCCATGCTGTAGCTGGTAAAACCCTGACACAGGACTGGTGGGGTCTGCAATGTCGTGAGGGACACATGGCATTGGGAATGAAGCCCAGACTGGAGGGCAGAATGTCTACTTCACATGTGTGTGAACTTGCATAAGGTATACAAAATTCTGAACCTCCATCTCCTCATCAGTAAAATAGGACTTAACATGAGTGGGGGCCAGTGAAGTGCCAGAGGCCTGGACAAGCCATCAGAAGGTCTACACTTGTCACAACCTACTGTATGGATAGGGGGAAATCCAACATGGGCCCTTATGCTCGATGGCTTAGAGAGGGTGAGCTATGTCCCTGTCCCTTTCTGTCCTAAATAGTTCCTTGACTCTGGGATTCAAGATAATGACCACTAAAATAAAACACCAGCTTGTTTTCAAGAAAGGAAATGTTTATGCTTCCTTTGCATTGAGTTATAAGGAAAAACAACAGATAGCTTTCCAAAGATAACGACCCCCTAAAAAACTTCAACTGTCTGCCAAAGTGATGTCAAAACATTCAGGATCTTGACTAGTTCAAAACCCCAAACCCTGGCCTGATGGTCAAGGACACCAACTTCACAGTGCAGCTGTTTTGGGCTTCTTACCCTGACCAAGGGCCACACTTCCTACTGGACTAGATATGGTATCCTGTAACCCTTTACTCTTTGACTCTATGCACAGAGGTCAAGTTTTTATTGTTTGGAAGCAGAATGAGCACAAAGCCTGCTCACTGAAACCTGGGCCAGAGCATGTCACCCTGCCACTTAAACACAAAAAGTGATGCGCTCCAAGAGCTGCATGGTTTCTATGTTTCTGTTCACACACAGAAAGATGTGTGGAAAAATAATAAACCCTTAACAGTGGTAACCCCAAGGAGCAGATGGAGATGAAATCACTTTCTCCCTTTAAATACTTCTCATAAGTCTGGATGGAACTAATGGGCATCTAGTCACTTTAGCAGTTTATCAAATAATTCCTTTTTTAAAAGCACTCTTTTTAGCTTCTAATAAAATAGATCTTGGTTGCTGTTACTTTTATCCCTAACTAGTCCCACATCTCCCCAAAGAGGTTACCAGAGGCAATGTAGAAGATGGCGGACAATTTGATTTCAAGATTACTAAACTAACAACAAACTTCAGCTTCTGAAAAGTCTAATGGTAAGAATATCTAACTCCCCCTTTCCTTTTCATTTATAAACACACCATGTACAGAGTCACCTCCCTGAGACGATAGGCACTTCACTCATGATTAAGTAAACTGGATAATTCCAAAACTGAGCAAGCAGCCAAATCAAATTTCTCATTTATTTAAAATGTCTATAGGTTGCTCCTTACTTAGCCACCCTGGGGCCTACAGTGGACACTGGTAATGCTTTCCCTCGTCCCTCTGCCAAGCAGTGTCAACAGCCCCAGTTGCAATATTGGCTCTTGATAGCTCACCTTTTCCGTCTTTGCAGAAGCATCCTGAGCTCAGAGGAATCACCTCATCAACTGCCCAGGCAGTTCTGTGCTTCCTGCCTGGCCACTGGTGCCCCTAAAAAGCACAATCCCCGTACTACAGGTAAGAGTATTCTGTGTGCCGTTGATGTTACCGAGCTACCCTTGAGCTTTATTGAAAACCGCATTACTCTCTCTGCTTATTTTCTTTTTCTTGCCTTACATCTCTCTAAGGTGTCTGTTTCAATACATCACACATGTATGACAAGTAAATCATTCTTTTCAGGTCTATGATCATATAGTGTCTTTGGTAGCCCTAATGAAAGTACATATAATTTCCTTCACACAATTTATAGTTAACTGAAACTTCATTTAAAAAATAATCAAATGTCACAAATTAACACCAAGAAAACTAGCTCACCACCCAATCACACCCAATTCATACATGAGGACATCTAAAATGCTGCTCAGGTGACCAGCGATACCCAATGCTCCAGCACAGTAAGATCAGGATAAAGTGTGACTTTTATGCCCCTGTACATGGTAAATGTTTAATAAACATTTAACAACTGAAGAATGTTTTTGAAAACATTTATTTGATTAGAAATAACACCTAGGTCAAGAATGAAAATGACTGATATTGAATATGTTTAACTCTTTGAGAGTTTTATGAAATTTTTTAAACCCTGGAAGACCTACCAGGGGTGTAGCGGTAGTAACTATTCAGATTTGGAGGCAGGAAGGAAATAGCTTGGGCCACACACCAGTCTTTGAGCAGCCACTGCAAATTCCAGACTGGGCCCAGCCCCATCTTCTGTCCGGTAGCTCAGAAGAAAGGATGGCCCTTGCTGGGAACCGAAAGAACACCTCATCTTTCTGAATAACCCAGGAAGGAAGGGTTAACAGGTATGTGAAATACTAGTGACAACAATCACCAAACTCTACTAGCATTGCAATTGGACTTCTCAAAATCTGGCTGAAAGATTAATAGATTAACAAACTGAACCAAGAAATAAAGGGGAAAATGGCATATTGAACAATTACTCAAATGTAATCTATTTTTTGGTCATAGGAATAGTTGGAATGTCTTTTTTTCTCAAAAGAATCTATTTTATGGCATGATCTTGATCCTCAGTAGTTATGTACAAACAGAATTTTATGGTAAAAAAAAAAAAGGACATCCTTTCTGGCAGTGGATTCAGAGTCATCATGGTAAAAATTAAAGAAAAATATATGTATCACATCACTTTCCATGAAGAATACAAGCAAATGATAGGAAAGTAATTTAATCCCCTCTGCAGTGTAAGAAGAGGTTATTCTCTCTTTTTTTTTTTTTTTTTTTTGGCGGTACTAGGGACTGAACTCAGGACCCTGCACTTGCTAGGCAGGCGCTTGTTCTACTGAGCTATATCCCCAGCTCCAAGAGGTTACTCTCATTTTAAGTAATTTATGAGCTCTAACCATAAAACAAACCATACTTTAAAATAAATACCCATGACTTGAACATCTGAAAATTGCGTCTACATTTAAAGGAGTCAGTCCAGGAGAGAACATCCTTTCTCCCACGAGCTTACCATCACTGTTTTTTCAAACAGTATAAGTGAAATTCTTTTAGAATTACCTTCAAACATCACAATGAACTCTTCTGAAATTTTTCAGGGCAGAAAAGTTTTTGCCCTTTGAGGTTGGATTTGACTTTCAAAAACAGCCAACATCTATTTTCAGAAAAGGTTGAGGAGGATTGCATTAAAGGGTTGGATACCTGAGGCAATTACACAGTTGTGGTCATTTACAAAAATACCCAAGCACGAGGAAGTACGAAGCTTGTCGCTGTATCTCGGCCATCCACGTCCTGGTCCCATTATCTATCTCTGGTATTTCCTTGGAGCTTTTTGCAGTTTGGACACTAAAATCTAGTGAGTTTTTCTTATAACTCTGACGTATGGACATCAGAATATAAACCGAGCCAGGTAACGTGATAAGGAGACTCACGAGGGTGGTTGTTTTTACTGATGTTAGCTTGACATGTGAGTCCTGGCAGCCTAGGCGCTTGTCAATTATGTTTTCATAGATGCTTATGTGACCCTGCTGCAGGGTAAGAGCAAGGCCCCAAGCTTTTCCCCAAACTTATTACTAAGCCCAATTACATAATCTCTCTGGACATCGATTTCATCATCTGTTAAATGGCAGTAACAATTGTACCTGTCCCTTGATTTCATGTATTTCAAAGGCTTAAAACAACGCCTTCTGCGCAGTCAATACTAAGTACGTATTAACTCAAGCTATTTCATGCACTAGCTGTAACAGGAAAGAGGGAGAAGCTTGCTTCAAGAATAAACAGCAACAAATCCAGCTTGTATTGATTCGAACAATATACCGTCACGACCCAAGTCATATATCCTTAAGTGAATTAAAAGCTGTATTGTGACTCACAGGGCTCTGAATATTTAGTATGCGAATGGCTACTGGGAGACACTTTCAGGTGCTGTAACTGTAGAGCCTGAAGGAATTTGAGGAACCTCCACAGAGAAGGCAGTACTTCAAACATTGGAGCCCTTTGTAGGAAGATGGACGCCCCTTGAGACCTAACATTACGTACAAGAAATCAGACACATGAACTTAACTATCACATGGTTTCTTGCATGAGAGAAACCCAAGCTATAAAAGAGCAGGACAAAAGATAATAGGACACCGGGAAACAGATCTTCCTCGGAAGGAGGGAGGAGCAGGAAAGGAGACGAAAAAAGGAAGCAAGGTGTATTGTTTACAGCTGCACCAGCTGCACAAGGGATGTGTTATGGTTCGTGTCTGGATGTCTCCCCAGACCCTCATGCAGTCATGCTGCGGGTTTCTAGAGTTAATGATTGATTCGTGGCCCAGTGTCGGGATTATGGATGTGAGCGCTGCACCTGCCCTGGGGCGGATGGTTTACATACAGTGTAAGGGAGCAAAAGAGGGTGCTTGCTGCCCGCCTCCGGTTTTGCTCTTCTTGCTTTTGTTGTCTTCTCGGTTGCCCTCTGCCATGTGCCACCCTGCCTTGCAGCCAGCTGATTATAGACTGAAACTTCCACAAACCGTGAGCTAAATAAACCTTTCCTTCCTTAATTCTGGGTGTCGGAATTTTGTCTCAGCAACGAGAGAAAAGTAACCAAAACAGGATGTAAACATTATGTCTTGCAAACATGTACTAATAAAAATAATTTTTTAAAAGGTGATGACTCTTAAACTTTTTATTGAATTAAAATGCTATAAACTGATAAAAGCATCCTTGCTTCAGAGACAATTCTTCAAAATACGTGCCTCAGAATCAATAGAATATGATGATATAACTTAAAAGAGGACACAAAACCAGTAGATTCTTCTACTTTTCAAATGCAGCATCCACCTGAAAACGGAAACTATCCCAAGGTTCAGTTATGCAGATAATAACTGATCTTGAATGTAGCCTTGTGAGGACGACCCCAAGGAAAGACTGTCTTATAGATGAGGTGAAGAAAGCGTGGAAAAATGTGAAAAGTTTGAGTGAACATAAATATTTCCTAATGCAGGTGTTAAATAATTACGCGAGTGAATTCTGAAATTCAGGACTACTCTTTCCATCTGGGGAAACTACCATGTTCCAGTCAAAAGTGAGATAACCAGGCATGAGGGAAGAGTTCCCGGACTTCTTTCCCTGTTGCTCTGTGGGTTGCTGGTGGCTCTGGGTTTGGACTATACCCGTGGGTCTGTAACCTGGGCCAGCTGATCTTCATGAAATAGTCCCCAAGCCAACACATGCTGTGTGCAGATTAATGAATACAAATGGGCCAGTTGGGTTCAAAGGCTCAGATTCCACTAGGAACCATCTGTTTCTATTTTCCAACTAACAAATATTAGTCAAAGAGTTTAGAGTAGGTGTGGAGATATATATGTGTAGGTGCAGTGTGCTGACTCAAAGGTTAAGAAAGAGACTGAAATTTAGCATCCACCTGGAACTCCATCCTGCACAAGGCCATGGGGAGGGCTTAAACGTGGGAGGAGAGTAGGGAGGGGGAGTAGGAGGAACAGAAATAAGGGAAGAGGGGGGAGGGGGGAGGGAGGTTTACATTTGTAAACACAACCCAATTTTCTTAGTGCCTTGGGATGCCCTAAAAAGAATTCAACACATAAGTACAGGTAAACTTGCTTTCTGATAATCCATTGTAGTCCATCAACGTAAGTATGAGAAAAATTGAAATGTTGTGTCTTAGTTTCTTTGCGTCTCTCATATGCTCCCCTACCACCACCCCAGCCTATGACTCATTGATAAATTCATAACACGTTTCTATATAAACATGTGACTCTTGCTGCATCTCTTCAGCTAGATTTGGGGGCCTTTTTGCCCAAAGTTTAATTTTTGACCAAGCCCCTAAATAAATCTACTTTTGTGGATTTTTTGCAGCTAAAGAGTATCATTCAAGACTAGTTGTTAGTGTAAAAAATTTGGAAGATGATCAAGTGTAATTTATCATCATTTGAGAAATCAGGATAGAATATGTGTCTTAATTCTATCTAATGAAAAGAAATTCTTTTAGAAAAAATAATAGTTGAGTTGTCTCATGATTTTCGCAGTTATTTTTAAATATTGCTTATATGCTATTACACATAAGCCTAAATTATTTAATCCTTTCCATTTATAATTTGGATCAAATATAACTTGAATTAGAACACTGAACACCTGGGATGTATAAATCTTATATTGATACATGGATTTTAGAAAACAATTTGGTATTTATTAAGGCAGAGATCTGCTGTGAAACTGTATCAGGGCGCCATTAACCTAAACTAAAATTTCCTGTTTTCATTTGACATACTTTTAAAGGCAGCTGCCCAAGATATAAAAATGACTTTGCTCTGTTATCACGGCCTCCTTCACAACTAACCCATGTATGTCATGGTTCACATTTTTGTACTGCATTTTTCTCTTTAGCAGACTGAGAGTCAAAGTCTTTGAGAGTCAAAGTCAAAGATAACATACTATCTTTAAAGCTTGATGACCTCTTGGAAATGAATCTGAATGCTCCTGCTCCCCATCCACCTCCTCTCTTGTCCTGATATTTTTTCTGAAGAGCCAGAGCTCTAGAGTTATGACCGAGTATCTAAAAGGCGGCCATGATAAACCATCTCACATCATGAAAGCTATGTTATTTTGACTTTTAAATTTTCCTTAAATATAAATTCTGACTAAGTTTGCCAGGAAATTTTGCAAAGGTCAGGGTGGTTTTTATTCACTTGAAGTGGGTGAAACCAGAATTCCTTGGCCTTACAAATTCTTGTGGTCTCCATCAACAGCCCCTCCTTTCCGACACCAAGTTCATCTTCCGTATTTACTCAAATGTGTTTGGCCCACTAATGCTTCCCCTAACGAGAATGCAGCTCCCTGCCAGAAGTCCCATTTGGATGATTTACTTTTTCTTTGTTGATCATATCAAGCAAATCATTACAAATAATAATACTGTAATAACATAGTTCTTTCCAGGAAATGTCATCTTGCCCATGGCATCTCAGACTGGATATTATTAAAATCTGGCTTTTTTTTAAAATTCTGACTGCACTGCAATTTAATACCCCTTGAAGAGAGACAACATGGAGAGATGTTCTGGCTTGTGACCAGCATTTCGGGTTGGTGGTCAGATAAAAGCTCTGATAGAGCTCTTTCCAACGATTTGCTGTGCATACTCAAATTCCTTGTTCTATGTTGACTTAAGCTGTTTTCTGAAATATCTTTGTAAAATTGGGCCATTGAAGGAGTTCAGAATGAACTAGAGAAACATTTCATTTGTCTTTTCTTTTTCTGAATATGTATAATCCAAATCATGTGACTATCCTTCAAATAGTGGGATAATTGACTGATGCAAGATTGAACACAAAACCTTCTTCTAAGAAGCTCCGTTCTGTAATAAAAGCACTTGTTTCCACCTTGTGTTCCACTTGCTTTTACTGCACGTGCTTTGTGTTTATTCATCACATAGAAAGAGGCTAAAGGAAATGGTGTCAGCTTTGATGAGCCCATCCAAAACCTTTATAAATAAATATTTGCTTCCAAGGGAACTTGGTAAAACATACTTAGTAAACCACTTCTCAAAAAAGTTGCAAGGACACCACTGTGGCCTTAGATGGATAACAGGAACAAAGTGTAGTGAGACCTGGGGAGAGATGTTTAATCTTAATATCAGGGGGTATCGGGTTACAATCACAGAATATCCCATCAAAAATAACAAAAAGTGCTGCAGAGACAGCTCAGCAGCACTGGGCAAGCGCAAGGTCCTGCGTTTCATTCCTGGTCCCCCCCCAAAAAAGATTAAAAAAAATAACAAAAAATGTGGGAATTTCTGTCTCACTTATCCAGAGCTTGTTAAAAGTCTGCTGATGGAGTTGATAGCACAACTCAGCAAACGTCAGTGCTCTGAACCAGAAAATACCCAATTCTTCACACATTCATTCTTCATTTAACACCCTTAGACATTGCCCGGGACCTTTTATGCATTGCAGGTGTTCAGGCAGAGATGCAAGGCCCCAACCATACAAACAAAAGGGAAGGTAAAGGCTTTGTTTTTGAGAAGCTCCATGGGGAGAGAGCACCGGGAGAAATCTGCTATCAGTGAAACCAAAGTGAGACAGCCTGACATAACAGTAAGGCAGTCGCTTGATTGTCACAAACTGTACTCATTTGGGTAGGGAACCTGGCACACATGAAGCAGGAAAGAAACTTTCTGAAAGCTTACTGGGTAGCTTGCAAAGCTAGAAGACTAGAAGTCTGGAAAACAACAAAACCAAAACCAAAACCAAAAGAATACGCCATCAGTGTCATGTAAAAAGAACTGCTTGTCTGCAAGGATACCACCAAGCAGTAGGTACGAGACACTGTCAGCACCAGGTGAGTGCCAAATGGCCCTTGTTTGGTTGCAAGTCTGGCCTCAGGACTGGAAGGGTTCACATCTGCTATGAACTTACTAGCTCTTACCTTAGGTTCTAGGCAAGTTACTTTTATCCCCTTTCATCCTCATGCTAATTCTCTGAAGAAAGCAATGGTCTCATTTTTTTTTTTTTTTTTTTTTTTTGCGGTACTGGGGATCGAACTCAGGACCCTGCGCTTGCTAGGCAAGCGCTTATTCCACTGAGCTATACCCCCAGCCCCCGCAATGGTCTCATTTTACAGGTTGGGATGCTGAGGCTCAGAGATTGAGTGAGCACCTTGCCTATGGTTATGGAGCTGTCCAGTGAAACCTGGTGCTCAGGCAGAGGAAGCTGAGCTGCCTACAGCCTCTGCCTCTCAAAATCTAGGTAGGGGGCCAGGTGTGGTGGCACATGCCTGTGATTCCCAGCACTTGGGAGGCTGAGGCAGGAGGACCACTGCAAGTTCAAGGGCATCCTGGGCTATAAAGTCAGTTCAAGGCCAGCCTGAATTGCATAGTGAAACCCTGTCTCAAAAAAAAAAAAAAAAAAAAATCAAAGTCTAGGTTGGAGCCTCTGAATTCCTGAACAGATGGCCTAAACCCGAACTTCCAGGTGTCAGGAAAAAGACACAGGTGACCCTCGTGGCTTCCAAAATGAACATATGGCTAATTCTCCAACTTGAGGAGGGAGTCTAAAAATGCTGCCAAAGAAAAATTTACAAACATCACCCCAAACACACCACAGATAGAAAGAGAAGAAGTAAAATAAGTGAAAGACCCAAACTTGAGAACAGTCTATTCTCAGAGTAAATTGTCCAGTGTTAATTATGTTATGATTTTTTCAGCCTAAGAATACCTTGGTATTCTGTTCTAGTGTGTGAGAAGACAATAAAACCTAACATTACGTATTTGTTTCTCATTTGCTCTAAAGCATGCCAGGAGAACACTGGCAAAATAAGGCTTCCTAGCTTCAGCCCTCAAATATTTAAATGATTTTCAAGAAACAAAATACGGAAGCTTTATTTTAAAAACAACTTTATTAAAAATAAAAAAGTAAAATGAAAACAACCTTATGTTTTTATTCTGCCCTATAATGTTAGTTACTGAGAAGTAAAGGATGAGCATTTGTTGTGGAAGAAGCAAGGTTCAGTCAGCCACATTGAGGTCATCCTTTCTTCTAGAGGATGTAGAGATACAGTTGTGTTCAGTCTCCCCTTAGCACGTCACTCTGAATCTGTGAGCTGCTCAGCGAGCTAATGACTGTGGGGAAATTTCTTTTAAGGAACAGCAAGGACCAATATTAAAATTTGACTTTAATAGATCGTTTTTCAAAGTTTGACACAATCTATTATCAAATTTCCAAAATGGCATTGCTTTCCATTTAAAAAGCAAATGATAAAGGAAACCCAAACTATGAAGTCAGCTTCTTAATAATCTTCATATGAGTTTTTTTTCAAGTCTCAGAATTACCCCTAAAAATATTCTTGTTTAAAACTTGGAGACTTTGGGGAAATTTCTCTTTTTTAAGGAAGAGAAAGAACCAATATTAATAAAATTCCAATAGTGACACTAGCCAGAAGACAGGGAAGACTCAACGGCCCCAACTCCTTTGGACCAACCCTAAGGAACACTGGCTGGACTTATTTTGTTTCCAACATAGAAAAAGAAACTGTGATATTCCCAAGTTGCTTACTGGATTTATGTATACAATATAAACAACACTGATGTATTTTGACAGCAGGGATGTGAATGCAAATGGAGAGAGAGAGAAGTTTAACACTCCCTAGAAATGGAGACCTTTTCCATTTTCTATGGAATCCAATTTACAAGAACAAAATTTTGAAGAAAATCCTAATATGTTCTTAGATAAGTATCTATTAATAAATATATAAAGTCTATAAATGCAGCATTTTTCTTACAGAAGATGTTCTTGCTTCACAACATCCAGAATTTGAATGAAAAGGGAGGGACACAGGCCACAAGAGGTGGCCCAGCTAAGTTAGGAACAGGAGAAAAAAAAAACAGGACTGCACCTCAGAGAAATTCCACTTTAAATAGTTCTTTTTTCAGATGTTGACACAATCTATTATCAAATTTCCGAAATGTCATTGCTCTCCATTTAATAAACAATGAACAAATGATAAAGAAAACTCAAGTTGTGAAATCAGCTTCTTAACAGTCTTCATAGAGCTTTCTCAAGTCTCACAATTATCTCTAATGATATTTTTATTTAAAGCTTGAAGCTAATGACTTGGGAGAAATTTCTCTTTTTAAGGAGGAGAAAGAACTGGTATTAGTAACAAGACTTGTGGCAAATTCTAAACAGGAAGTCTTTTTGCATTTATTATTCTCACAAGTTTTCATTCTCAACCTGAGACCTTAGCTCTCAAAAATTCATTTCTTTTATAATTTTACAAAAATCAATCTTACAGAATTTGTCTCTTGATAGTTTTCCAACAGTCAAAATTGGCAACTGACATTATTGGTATTCTCATGCTATAGGCAATTTGGGCAAAAGAATCTCATTTATCTCAGGCTGTTCCTGATATCCGCTTTTCATTCTAAGATAAATATTTTGAAAGGAAGTTTTTGATGACTGGAAGATACATATTATTTCTATTTAAACTGACTTTCATTAGGAAAACTCCATACTGATTTAAATCCCCACTTATGCTGTCTGACAGAAATGTATTAGAAACTCAAAAGGTCAACAATATAATCAGAAAAGCTCTGGTTTTTCTTGCTAATTGTAATTACGCATAAATTTAGTTTTCTTGTAGTTTAATAGGAAGCACCTTCTGAAGCAATGTTTTTCATGTAGAATATGAGTACACAGAACATGTACTACTGACACATTCTCCTTTATCTAAAAATGACTCAGTTGAGCCTTTGAGGTTGCCTTTCAATCTTTTTAAAACTTATCTCAAATTTTTTTATAAAGATAACACATTTTACCTTTCCCTTTGAAAAATGCTGGATTTAATAATTTTGCTTTCTGTCCTTGTTTTCTGTATTTTATACTCTTCTATACATCCATAAATACTTGATTTAAGATATATTAGACAGTAATGTTAAATCTGCAGACATGTTGATATGTTGATTCTTATTTTCTTAATCAACAAGATGAAAATGTAGAACTATTATGTTCAAAATGTTTCAAAGCCCAAAGATGTCAATAGTCTACAGTGTTCCTTCTGCTTCTATAAACAGGCTTGCTGACCACAAAATGTACCAAGTACAAGCTGTATGATGCCTGTTTTTGTTTCCAGTTTGTTCCCATATTTGTTAAGTTTCACTGATTTGCCAAAGACCCCCACCCTGCCTAATGAACAGTGTAAAAGTAACTTCCTACCCCAGCTCAGGGCTCAGACTCTGGAGTGCTCAGCTCCTCTGAGCTCATGGTAATTCTTGGCTCCATCTATTTCTGAGTGCCATTTAGTTTCTTCACCTACAGTAAACCTAAAATTGCTAAAAAAAAAAAAAAAAAATTGGCAAAAGATAACCTCTAAGGTAACTTTCCATTAAAACTGAAGTGAATGTTCCATGAAAATTTAATTTAAGAAAATTTAAACTTATTCCCCATGTGTCCTTCCCTTCCATCCTGCACGCCATCTAATCAAACAGCACAGAAAATGCTAAGGTCACTGTTCGGTGAACTTAAGTCCTGCTTATTTACTCAACTGAATTATCTGGTTTGACTTCAAATTTCTTAATTGGATCTGGTAAAAGTTATCAAAATAACAAAATTACTACTTTCTGTTTTCTGCTTTTGGCCCTGAAATCTGTGTCTTAAGCATTTCTAACTTTCACTTCGTAGAACCTTTTCAATCCCATGTTCGTAGAATTAAAAGTTACACAAATTTGTATTGTTTGAACTGAGAAGATAATCTCTTTCACATGGGAAGGGATCTTGAAATGTATTTACAAGAATTATTTTCTCCAATAAGTTAAACACTTGAGTGTTTTGCCAAACGGTTTACTTTCAAGAGATGTATTAAGTTCAGCTTCAAATTATACAAAATAAAAATTTCAAGTGATAATGTAAGGACTTCTTTTAATCTTGTAATAGAGATTTTGTACTGTGTGGAATAATGTTTATGCAGTTAACAATCTGCTAGGTGCAACAGTTCTTTAAATGTTTTGCGATCTTCCTAAAAACACTGATTTGTTTCAGTTGTTACCTTCTCAGAGCCATCCTTAGTTCTTGTGCATGATTTATACAAGTTAACTTCATGATGTGGGCACCGGGTAGAGTAATCATCTAACACTAAGAAAAAGAGAACTTTTTCTTTTTTCTTTCCTGGTACCAGGAATTGAACTCAGGACCTTGCACTTGCCAGGCAGGCGCTGTGCTGCGGAGCTGTTTCCCCAGCCTGAAAAAGAGAATCTTAAAAGTGAGATGACTAAAAACACTTATAGCAGAAAGGATTTTTTATTTTTTCTTATGTGTACATTTAAGCAAAATGTTTATAGCCAAGCAAATTAGCATATTCATGTTCACCATCTCACACAGTTGTTTGTTGGGTAGCATACTTTTTTTTTTTAATTTTATTTTAAAGACAAAAGAATGGAGACATATGAACCAGAAAAGCCATAAACAATACAG
>PVLD010020029.1:0-34881 GCA_004027595.1 Dinomys branickii
CCTACTATCTTATCTATAATTTGGTATTTCCTTTAATGTTTTTGTGTTAACTAATGTGAAGATAACTATGTAATACAACATCCAGTTCTAATTCCCTACTATGTTCTGTATAACTTTGTATTTTCTGTATTGTTTATGGCTTTTCTGGTTCATATGTCTCCATTCTTTTGTCTTTAAAATAAAATTAAAAAGAAGAAAAAAAAAGAAATGAAAAACCAAATAACCATAATGCAATTTTAATTTTTTTACCTTAAAGATAAAAGAATGAAAATATATTAATAAACACACAGATATAAACAAAACTACTTAAAACCAAGAAAAGCAATGCAGAGTTTCAGACAAGGTGTTAGGAAATTAACAATGGTTATTGTATTATGCATTGTTATCTTTAAATTGGTTACTCATATAAACAAATATAGGCATGCAAGATTGATCAAACAATTAAACATTAACTGTTCCTTTCAATAAAGCAATAGAAATTAGTAGTACAATTATTTTCGCTATCTTGTGTCTACCTAGATACATATTTTCCCCTTGTTTCTTTTCTTTTTTCCCTAGTCCCAGTTGTTTTCTCCTTTTGAGCAGTTTCTTTCCCTTTCACAATATCTATTGTACCATTTAGATTTTATTTACTCTTTCAGGTTCTTACAATAGGGTGACAATACAATGTTTGCACATGTGAATCTGATTTATTTCACTAATCAGTACAGTCTCTAGTTGCATCCATTTACCTATAAAAACCTCAAGCTTATCTTTCTTTATAGCTGAGTAATATTTCATGATATAAATGTGCCCCGTCTTTTTTACCCATTCCTCACTTGATGGGCATTTGTGTTGTTCCCACGATTTCAGTATGACAAATTGTGCTGCTATAAACATGGCTGCACATATATCACTGCAGTGTGATGTTTTTAGTTCTTCTTGAAAAATACCCAAAAGAGAAAGCTGGGTTTAAGGGAACCTCTAGTCCTAGTTTACTGAGGAATCTCCACACTGGTTTCCACAGTAGTTGCACCAGTCTACACTCCCACAAACAGTGGAGAAGGGTGCCTTTTTCCCCACAGTCCCTCCAGCATTTGTTATTGGTTAATTTCTTGAAGATAATCATTCTTTCTGGGGTGACAATAGCACAATTGTAATGGGGGAACTTAACATCCCAATAACACAAACAGATAGATCAACTGTACAAACAATCAGCAAAGAAATGACAGAACTGAACCAAACTAGTAAACAAATGGACTTAGTAGACCTTTACAGAGTGTTCCACCCACCAACATCAGAATACACATTCTTCTCAGAAGCACACAGGACGTTCTCTAAGACAGACCACACACGAGCCCATAGAGCATGCCTAAGTAAATGTAAAGGAATTGAAATTATACTGTGCATATTATCTGACCACAGTGCAATGAAATTGGAAATTAATGACAAAAGAAACCACAAAAACTTCGTAAATACATGGAAATTAAATAACACCCTCCTGAGCAACTAATGTGTCACACATGAAATTAAAGAAGACATTTAAAAATATCTACAATGAAATGAAACTCCAAATACAACTTCCCAGAATCTGTGGGATGTAATGAAAGCCATCCTCAGAGGGAAATTTACAGTGGTCAACTCTCACATCAGGAAAACAGAATGAAAACAAATAAATAGGTTAATGCTGTACCTCAAACTTCTAGAAAAAGAAGAGCAAGTCAAGCCCAAAGTCCCAAAAAGGGAGGAAATTATAAAGATCAGAGCAGAAATTAATGCAATTGAGATGAAGAAAACAGTACAAAGAATTAATGGATCAAAGAGCTGGTTCTTTGAAGGAATAAGTAAGATTGTTAAAATCCTAGCCAAACTTATCAGAAAAAGGAAAGCAAAAACTCAAATTCATGTAATAAGGAATAAAAAGGGTGAAATCATTACAGATATTGTGGAAATTCAGAAGATCATTAATACCTACTTTGAAAATGCTTACCCTCATAAGATATAAAATAGAAGAAATAGACAGATTCCTAGATATGTATGAGTTACCAAAACTGCACTAAGAAGATACAAAAATTCTGAATAACCCAATATCAATTAATGAAATTTTAAAAAATTAAAATCTTATCAACAAGGGGAACTCCAATCCTGCTGGATTCACAGCTGAATTCTACAAGAAATTTAGAGATTTCATGACAATACTCCTCAAACTTTTCAATGAAATAGAAAGGGAAGCAATTCTCCCTAACTCATTTCTGGAGCCAAGTATTACACTCATACCAAAACCAGAGAAAGACCCAACCAAGAAAGAGAACTACAGACCAATCTCCCTAAAGAATATAGATGCAAAAATACTCAATAAAGTTCTAGCAAACAGAATACAACAAATCATCACGAGGATTCGTCCCATGATCAAGAGGAATTCATCCCAGGGATATAGGGATGGTTCAACACACGCAAATCTCTAAATGTAATACACCATACCAACAGAGCCAAAGACAAAAACTACATGATGATCTCAATAAATGCAGAAAAAGCTTTTGACAAAGTTGAATACTCATTCATGATAAAAAAAAAACCTACAGAAAATCAGAATACATAGTCTTTACTTCAATCTGATAAAAGCCATCTATAACAAACCAACATAATACTAAATGGACAAAACTGAAAGCTTTCCCTCTAAAATCAGGAACAAGACCAAGATGTCCACTATCACCTCTCCTATTCAATATAGTTCTGGAAAGATTAGCCACAGCAATTAGACAAAAGAGAGAAATAAAAGCAATAAGAGAGAAATAAAAGCAACAAAAAGAGGATAGGCAGAAGTGAAATTATCATTATTCACAGATGACAAGATATGCTACATGGAAGACCACATAAACTCCACCCTGAGACTCCTACAATTGATCTTAGCCAAGAGGCCGAGAAGAGATAGAGACTCCTAGAGTTAATGAACAAATTCAGTAGCAGAGCTGGATACAAGGTCAACACTATAAAAATTGCATTCCTGAAAACAAACAGCAAACTCACTGAGAGAGAAATAAGGGAAAGCACAACCTTTATAATAGCATTAAAAAAAAAAGAAATACCTAGAAATCAATCAAACAGGGGAAGCAGAAGATCTATACATTCAAAATTACAGTAATATGAAAGAAGAGATCAAAGAGATTTCAGAAAATGATAGATAATCCTTGCTCATGGATAGGAAGAACCAACATTGTGAAAATGACCTTAGTCCCAGAAGTTTTACACAGTTTGTATGCAATCACGTCAAAAATACCATTAAGATAACTCACAGATCTAAAGAAAAGATTCCTAAAATTCATTTCGAACCAGAAAAGACCTGGAAGAGCAAAGGCAATCCTGGGCAACAAAGGAAAGGCAGCAGGCATCACAATCCTCAATTTGAAATTACACTACAAAACTACTGTGACAAATTCAGCATGGTACTGGCAAAAAACAAAAACAAACAGATCTGAGGATCAATGGAACAGACTAGAAGGTGCAACCACAAGTACAAACACACTCAGCCAGCTTTCCTTTGACAAAGGGGCCAAACATGTTCACTGGAAGATAGCCTCTTTGGTAAGTGGTGATAGAATAACCAGCTTTCCACATGCCAAAAACTAAAAGTAGACCCATGTCTATCACTATGTAAACTAAAGTCAAAATGGATCAAAGATCTAAATGTTAAAATACAAACACTACATCTACTGGAAGAGAAAATAAGTAGAAATCTTGAAGACATAGGGGTAGGCAGAGAGTTCATAAACAAAAACCAACCTGCATGGGAAATACTTCAAAGAATCAACAACTGGAATCTCATCCTATTGAAACGTTTTTGCACATCAAAAGACATGACCAACAGAGTGAAAATAAAATCCACAAATTGGGATAAATTTTAGCCAACTGTCCCTCAGACAAAGCATTTCTATCCAGAACATATAAAAAGTTTTTAAAAATCAGCCCCCCCCAACGCAAAGACCCAAATCCAAAAATGGGCATCTGAGATGAATACACACTTGTTAAATGAAGAAATACTAACGGCAAATAAACACATGAAAAAATGTTCAACATCATTAGTCATTCGAGAAATGCAAATTAACACAAAACTGAGATTCCATCTCATCCCAGAAAGAATGGCTATCATCAAGAAACCAATCAATAACAAATGCTGGACAGGCTGTGGGGAGAAAGGAACCCTACTCTACTGCTGGTGGGAGTGTAGATTGGTGAAACCACTGTAGAAATCAGTTTAGAGATTCCTCACATAACTAGGATTGGAAGTCCCACTTAACCCTGCTGTTCCCCTTCTGGGTATTTTCCCAGAACAATTAAAGACATCATACCACAGTGATATATGTTCACCCATGCTTATAACTGCACAATTTGTTATAGCTAAATCTTGGGAGCAACCCAGATGCCCTTCCACTGAGGAGTGGATAAAAAAGATGTGGTTTTTTATACAATGGAATATTACTCAGCTATAAAAAAGATAAACTTGAGGATTTTGTAGATAAATGGATGCAACTAGAGACCATATTCATAAGTGAAATAAATCTACACAATATGATGTGTAGACATCATATTGTCTCCTTGGTGTAGGAACATGAAAGCATTCCTAATCGCATGCATTTAAGGCTTTCACTTTTTGATAAGGTTGGCTAAGGGTTTGTTGACTTTATTTAATCTTTCAAAGAATAAACTCTTTGATTCATTGACTCTTTATATTGTTTTATTAGTCAACAGTGCATTAATATCTGCTCTGATCTTTGTAATTTCCTCCCTCATATGAGCTTTTGGCTTGGCCTCCTCTTCATTTTCTAGATGTTTGAGGTTCGCCATGAAGTTGTTTACTTGTGCTTGCTCTGTTTTTCTGCTATGGGTATTCACTGCTATAAA
Source organism: Dinomys branickii (assembly GCA_004027595.1). NCBI lineage: Eukaryota > Metazoa > Chordata > Mammalia > Rodentia > Dinomyidae > Dinomys > Dinomys branickii. Next base: position 4,879 of record PVLD010020029.1, read on the forward strand.
TTTCCCTCTTAGGACTGCTTTCACTGTGTCTCATAACTTCCAGTATGTTACACTGCTGTTGTCATTTCATTGTAGAAGCTGTCTAATTTCTTCTTTAGTTCCTTCTGTGATCCACTGGTTGTGTGGGAGGGTGCTATTTAAGTTCCATGTGTTTATGAAGTTCTTGTGGTTTCTGTTAGGCTTGGCTCGAGTGAGAGGCTGAACAAAGGTAAAGAAAGCCTTTATTGCTGGGCATGGAAGAGTGGCTATGAGAAGCAAGGACCCTCTGAGGAAGGAAGCTAAGGACAAGGAATATATTGGGCTAGGTTGGGATGGAGTCGATGGGGGCAGTTTAGGTGATGTTACAGGCATTGATTGGCAAGGGTGGACGCACAGGCACAAAAGAAAACAAGACATAGTGGTCAGGCAGGGAGAGGGAGAATGCAGAAGTCAGTCCAGGTGGGACACATTGTCTTTTGGGGCCCCATGCCATGCTGGATTGCCACCATGATGACTTGGCAGGATTTTGTATAGGTGGAGACCCATCATTCCCATCTTTTAGTTGTTAGGGGATAATTACTCTCTTAAACTGCTTGTTGTTGATAGGGAGCGTTGTTGTGATAGGGTGCGATGGGGTGATGGAATACATCCATGTGGAAACTGGTGCTGGGGTCTCAGCCAGGACAAGGAGTTTGTGGTAGTGAGAGTGTGAAGGCTGTATTGGAGATATCTCAAAAAAAGTTTAAAAACACGGGGTGCAGTGAGCAACAAGAACACAGTTGCGGTGAGGGCGCCAGGATCGGGGATGATTATGTGTGCCCAGGAACCTAAGGCGGGCCACCAGTGAGGTCAGGGAGGAGCCTTCAATCCACTTGTCAATATCAGCTGCAAGATCTCGGAGCTTTTTTACCTCACTTTTGACATACCCGGCTGATTTAAGAAATAACAGCATTCTTCTCCCAATGTAGTGCAGGTACCACCTTTATCAGCAGGTAGGACACCAAGGGCTCAACGGTTTTAAAGGACCATAGCAGCTATTGAGTTAATTTGATCTTGAAGAATATTAGTGGATTTTGAAACACCATAGATGGAGGTTTTCAGTTCATAGGAAAGTTGACTGTAAGAGTTTGAGTCCAGCCCGATGCCTCTAGTGCCCATGCTGAGAGCAGAAAAGACACTTGTGCTGGTTAGAATGGCAGATACTGCTATGGTGGGGGACCTATAGGATATTTTGTGGTGTGGTGAGGATGAGGCTTCTAGTCCTGTCATGATTTGGGCCTCGGCGTGGAGTCTGACTTGTGGTGCTACTATTGCCAGAGTGCATATGCCTTGCCATGTGGACAGAGACAGATAAATGCTCCTTGGCCACAGAGAAATAACTGTCCATGAGGAGGGCAGACAGGAGTTGAGGCATCTAGAAAGGGGTGAAGGTGTGTGCAAGATGTGAGATTTCATAACTTTGAGGCAGAGGGAGAGGGGCTGGGGTGATAGAAACAAGAAAGGTTGTTTGACCAGAATTGTTCTGGAGCTAGACTTACAGGGTGGATTACTTCGGCTTTGGCTTTGGTTTGAAGAGAAGAGGTGTTTAGAGTGGCTGGACAGGCCACGGATAGATCTTGTTGGAGGCGTAAACAAATCCAACAACCTGAAAGGCCCATGGAGTTGGGTATTCGAATAACAGTTTTAAGAAACTGAAAGGTGTCATGAAGGAGTTCGTGTACAGAGAGGGAGGCAGGGATGTGAAAAGGAGGTGAACAGGAGGGCTGAAGATCAAGGGAAGACGTTGTATGTTAGAGAGTATTCTTTTATGGAGAGTTAACAACATCTTTGTGGTGCTAAAGACGCTATATGCCTGAAGTCCCTGAGTTTGACTTTCTGGGAGAAGACCAGTGTATCTGGGTGAAGAATGGTGAAGTGTAGGGTGAAGTCTCACTTGGTCATCACAGAGATGTTTAGATAAAAGTAATCATCATGGTTTGTTCAAAAACTGAAAGGCAATTTTAATCCTATTGATTCACAACCCCAAAGGGGACAATAACAGTATGACATGTCACAGTAGGGCAGCTAGTTTGGGTTTTCTGGACATAGGGAAAACACTAGAGGCAAAAATGAAATAGGGCTGAGGATTTGACCCTTGGAGTTTATGAAGGAATTTAAGGGACACCAGCGGACATGAAGTGTGAGAATGCCTGAGGTCCAGGTTTTTTGAGTTACAGTGGTGGGGTGGATACCAGCTGATCCATCCTGTTTAGTAAGGTAGGAATTATAGAGCAGAGATGTAGATGTCTGTGAGAGTGTTGTTGCGAGTGAAATAAGGACCAGCACTGTAAAGAGTACCATGTTGGGCAGTTACCAGGGGGAGAGCAGATCTGAAGCCTTGGAGAGGCAGGGCGAGCGGGCAACAGGTGTTGTGAAGACCACTCCAACGATGGGGCTTTGGGATTGGAGGTAGTGAGGCTGTCTGGGCACCTTTTAGCTTGGGTGATGTGAAACCAGTGTGGAAGGCCAGAGACCTTGATCACTGGAGATGTAAGGACAACCAAGCGGGGTCCAGACCATCACGGCTGTGGTCCTGTGGGTTTGGATGACCTCAGGTATATTAAATCTCCGGGAGCTGTAGAGGGCTTTGGCCACGTTGTATCTCTTGGCAGACGTCAGCAGGTATCAGGGGAAGGATGGGTCGGGATATAGTCAGTGAAGGGCAGGAAGTGATCAGGAGTGGGGAAGTTGAGAAGTAGCAATGCTCTACCATACATGAGCTGAAATGGACTTAGGAAAGTGGGTGCCCTGGGAGGGGCCCTCAGTCTAGTTAGAGCTAAGGGGAGGAGTTGAGGCCAAGGCAGGTGTAGCTCTAAGATAAGTTTTGTGAGGTGTGTCTTTAAAAGCCCATTTGCTTGTTCTACCTTACCCGAGGACCATGGGTGATAAGGTGTATGTAAATGCCAAGTAATGCTAAGAGTCAAAGCAACCTACTGAGTGATTTGGGAGGTAAATGTGGGACCATTATCTGACTAGGTAGTCAGAGGCAGTCAAATCTTGAAATAATGCCCTGTATAAGAACCTTGGAGACTATATCAGTGGTTCCCCAAGCAGTGGGGAAGGCCTCTATCCACCCTGAGAAGGTACAGACAAAAGTGAGAAGATATCTGTGTTTTGTGGAGAGGCATGTGTGTGAAGTCTATTTGCCAGTCTTCACCTGGAGTGTGTGCATGAAGTTGGTGGGTTGTGAAAGAAGGAGGTAGTAAATATTCCAGAGGAGAGGTCTTTGCACAAAGTTGGCAGTTTGGGGTGACTTGGCAAGTGATGATTTTTAGCGAGGGATGTGTGATGATGGAGGTTAGGAGTCTGGATAGAGGCTGGGTACCTACACGTTTGAAGCAGTTGTGTAAGTCAGTGAGGATGGTTTGTGCTTGTTGGTCTTGGAGGAGAAGCTTTGATCCTTGAAAGACGCATCCCTGTGTAGTTTGGTGATAGTCAGGTTTGTGGAGTAACCGAAATTGTTCTGGTGAGTCCTGGGGTGAGGGCAGGGCTTTTGGGATGAGAGGGAGAGGGCGGGAAGGGTATGACTGTTGAGCAGCTAATTTGGCCTGTATGTCAGCAAAAGCATTATCCTGAGCAATGGGATCTGAAGATGTTTGGTGCTCCCTCTGGTAAATGACTGCTACCTGTTTTGGGAGCTATGCTGCTTCTAGAAGTTTGAGGATGAGAGGTGCATTGGTGATGGGTGCATTCATGAATCCCCTTTCTTTCCAGATGGCCACATGAGAGTGGAGTTTACTAAATGTGTACTTTGAGTCTGTGTAAGAGTTTATGACTTTGTCTTTGGCCAGTGTGAGATCTCATGTGAGGGCTACAAGCTCTGACTTTTATGAAGATGTCCAAGGTGGCAGTGGGCCTGCCTCTATCACTGCTGCTCCATGATTATGGCATATCCTGCCCTCTTTTAAGTGTCTATGTTGGTTGAGCTACCATCTCTGAACCACGTGTCAGAAGCTGTAGGGAAAGGAGTACTATTAACGTGAGGGAAGGGAGTAGGGGTCATCTGTAGAATCTCAACAGTTATGTTCAGGGGTTTTATAGAGAAGGGAAATAAAGTGATTGGGTCAAGGGGACCACTGGTGGGGATGATAATGCAAGGGTCTTGCATAAGTGTGAGATGGACCTGTTGTAAGCAAGAAGGAGTCATTAGGGCGGGGAATGTCTTGTGAGAGACGACTTTGTTGAGATAGTGAGGTGAGTGTACTGTGATAGATTGTCCTAAAGTGAACTTTTTTTACCTCCTGTGTTAATGTGGTTGCAGCAAGGGCTCAGAGACAGGGGGCCCATCTGCCTACTGTGTTGTCTAATTGTTTGAAGAGGGATGCTACTGCTTGGAGTGAGGGTCTCATTGGTGTCCTAAGGCTCCCACAGCATTGTGTCCCTGAAAGGAAGTGAATAAAGGGCTGAGCTGGGTTAGGAAGAGTGAGAGCTGCAGCCTTTATGAGGGCCTCCTGCAGCTTGTGAGAAGAGGACTGTGTAGGAGCAATGGGGTCAAGAGCTTCTGACAAGGCACCCTTGGATGCCTTATGGAGGGGCTGAGCTGGAGAAGCAAAGTTAGGGACCCAAAGATGAAAGAATTTTGCTAAACCAGCAAAGGTTAGAACTTGTTTTTATGTAGTTGGGACTTGGAGGTCAGGAAGGAGGGCTTTGTGGTCAGCAGTGATTGAACCAGTGGTGGGAGTGTGAATGAGCCTCAAATATTTGACTTTTGCTGAAGCTATCTGAGCATTGGCTGGAGAGACTCTATGCATGATCTGACAGCAAATTGAGAACAGCAGCTGTGTGCTGCACAGCCAGGGCACAGGAGGGGGAGCAGAGGCGGACGTCATCTATGAATTGGAGAAGAGGGCTGGACTTAAGATTGAGGGCCATGAGATCGGTAGCAAGGGCTCAGCTATGGAGATGATGGCTGTCCTTGATCCCGCAAGGCAGGACTGCCCGTGTGAGCTGTAGGGACCCGAGGGTATCTGGGTCTGTCCACCTGACAGCAAAGAGGCCCTGACAGTCAGGGTGTAAGGAGATAGTGAAGAAGGCATCTTTCATAACAAGACCATACAGTGAGTAGTGGATGGGGGAACAGGAGAGAGCATGGTGCAAGGGTTTGGCAGCACTCTGTGGACTGGAGTAACTGCTTTGGTGATAACTCTGGGATCTTGTGCTAGGTGATAGGAGCCATTGGTTTGATTACCAGGAGAATAGGAGTGTTGTAAGGTGAGCGGGTAGTTTTAAAGAATCCACTGTTTAGGAGGCACTGAATTATGGGTTTGATTCCCCATTGATGTTTGGGGCTATTGGGTATGGGAGAACACAGGGAAAGGTCAATAGGTCTCTGAGGCAAATGAAAACTGGGGCATCATGGGTAGCTCAGGTGGGACTGGAGGTGTCCCAGACTTTGGAATCAGCCAGGGAAGAAGGAAGGGGGTGTCTGGGTTGGTGGCACACGGCAACTGAGGTTTAAGGACAATAGCCAGGGGAGAGAGAAAGTGAAAGAGAAGTTGAGAGTCTGGGGATCTCTGCCTGTGAGAGGAAAGGCACAATTTGGGACAGTGAGGAAGCTGTGAGTTAAAAAGCATGTCTGAAGGCAGCAGGGAATAGGTCCTGTATAGAGGGATCATGTCTAGTGGCCATCCACATCTGGTGGTCCCCGTGATAGAGACCAGAGATTGGGTACAATGGCCTGAAAAGTTAAGAACACTGTATGTCACCTTTGTGTCAACAAGAAAAGCAAGTGACTTACCTGGAACTTCCAGCAAGACTTTGGGCTCTGAGAAGGATACTTTAATGGGGGCCGTGGACCCCAATCCCCATGAATCTTCTTCAGCATCAGTGTCAAGCAGGTCAGCGATCAATGAGTCTGGCAGAGGTGCTGAAATCTCCTGTGAGGGCAGGGGATGGGATGACCTTCCCACTGTCTGGCAGGCAGCGCAGTCACACTTCTAGGGCCCCTCGAGACTGCAAATGGGACAGGGTCCCAGCAGTGACTGCACGTTGGGCCAGGCTTGTGCCCAGTGTCCTTGGTTGCTGCCTTTACAACATGGGAAGGCTCGATTAGTACCACTAGTACCACCTTGTTTGGTATCCACTTGTTGAGGTTTATCTGTTTTGGGAATCCCCAGTGCCACTGCTGTAAGACTGTGTTTATATTTAGCAATTGCTAACTTGTCTACCTTTTGTTGATGGTCTCTATTATTGAAGACACAGAAGGCCAGGGCAAGAAATTCCCCTTGTGGAGACTAAGGACCAAGCTCAGACTTTTTAAATTTTGCCCAAATATCAGGGGCTGACTGAGGGATAAAAGAGTTGACAAGGACTATTCTGTCTGGTGGCTGTGGATTTACACTAGTATATTGGGTCGGGGTGACTGTGAGGCAGGTGAGGAACTCTGCAGGATCTTCATCGTGCCTGCACAATGAGCTTGTTGAAATTATCAGGTTTGTGTGGAATTTTATGAAGACCCGCAGCTATGCAGCCAACCATGGTATTAATATATTATGAGCTATTATCTCCCTGATAACCCCAGTGGGGATCTGCTATTGGCACAGCAGTGGCCCCACTGGGACGATCGCGCTTAGCTTGATGTGTACATTCAGCCTCAGCTTGGGCAGCCTGCCATAGTTGGTCTTTTTGCTGAGGGGAGAGAGTAGAAGTGAACATAATATAGAGATGTTTGTAATGCAGATCATAGGAACCAGTAACAAATTGTAACTCCTTAGTATAAGTATCAGGATCAACAGAAAGGGAGCCTAACTTATGAGAAATTTGAGAAAGGTCAGAAGGGTGAAAGGGACATAAATATGAACCAGGCACTCAGGACCTGCTTGTTCTCAGAGTGGGTGTGTAAGTTGAGGCTGGGAAGATGGCGGCTGACTAGAAAATGGCAGAGGGTGGGAAGAGCAAGAGCAAGATGGCAGGGGGTGAGAGAAGTGAGGTGGAGGGTGAGCGTGATGAACAAGATGGAAAGATGGCAGCAGAGCACGAGATGGCGGAGTGTGGAACCAGTGAGACTGCGTGTGATGAGCGTGTGGAGAAAACGCTGCAGGGGCAGAAGAGGGAGGGGTGGAGATTGTTGAGGGCAAGGCCATGGGGGAGGGCGATGAGAGGGTGGGGGGTGATGTAGTAACATGAGGAGATTGAGCAATGGTCTGAGGAGACTGAAGAAGCTATTCTATAGGCTGGGGGGCTGTGGCGACTGGGGTAGTTGGTAAGCAAGCAGAAACAACTGAGGGGGTTGGGCAACAGGCTGAGGAGGTTGAGAAAGTTGTGCCTGTGTGTATGGCAGAGGCAGGGCAGAAGCAGGAGAACCATCATCGAGAGGATCAGGTGGAGAGTCGGGGAGGGGTTATGGCTGTGTGGAATAAGCGAAGCTAATTTTTGTTGTTGTTGTTTTCTTTTGTTTTTGATGCTACTGGGAATTGATGCTTGCAAGGCAGATGCCATGCCACTGAGCTATCTCCCCAGCCCAAGCCAAGCTAATCTGGGTCATCCTACACAACTCAAGGAGGGAAGAACGGTCCCAGACAGCAATAAAGGCCTGTACATATGGGATCTCCCCCATCAGTAGCAGATGTTGTCTAGGTCCCTGAAGGTATCGTAGTCGAAAGCGCCCTCTTCAGGCCACTGGCTGTCGTTATGGAGTTTGTACTGAGGCCAAGCTGTCTGGTGGTAAAAGAATAGTTGTTTTGGTTTTACAGTGTCATTGAGACTGACAGTGTTTATAATGGCCAGGAGACACCCGAGCAGAGTGTGTTTTTTGGGCTCAGAAGCAGTTTTTCCCAATATGTGACTGAAATAAAGGTGAGCCAAAGGCAGTAAGCCAAGGACTAAAAGCCAAGTCACAGCCTCTTGGAGGTTCATCACCCTTGTTGGGGTGTGAGAGAGCAAGAAATGCTCCAATGTGTCCTCCCAGTCATCACGGAGAGGGTAGAGAGGCATCCCAAAGGACGTGAGAGGGAGAAACAGAGAGAGACAGAGTCCTGACATGGGCCCACGATTTACAAGAACAAGAGAGAATGAGGCAGGAACTCTCAGAGTGAGGAGCAGCTCACCTGTGAGGACTGGTGTGATTGGTGTTGGATGGAGGCTGGCAATGCCAAATGTCAGGGCAAGAGAAGAGGAAAAGGTGGCTCACTGGTGAGGAGGCTTCAGTGAAGCGGGGCCAGCCCCGTAGGAGCCACATGCCCCACTGGTTATCCAAGTCACGGCCCCAAAAACGTTAGGTTTGGTGTGAGTGAGAGACAGAAGAAAGATAAAGAAAGCCTTATTACTGGGCACAAGAGGGCAGCTAAGAGAAGCAAGGAACCTCAGAGAAAGAAAGCTGAGAACAAAGTGTATATTGGGCTAGATTGGGGTGGAGTTGATGGAGGCTGTTTAGGTGACATTACAGGCATCAGTTGGCAAGGGTGGACGTGCGCACACAGAAGAAAGTGGGAAGTAGTGGTTAGGCGGGGAGATAGAGAAGGCAGAAGTCAGTTGTGTGGGCCGCATTGTCTTTTTGGTCCCCCACGCCATGCTGGATCGCCGCCATGGTGGCTTGGCAGAATTTTGTATGGGCAGAAACTTAGCAGTTACTTTTGTCATTAATTTCCAGTTTCATTGCACTATGGTCTGATAACATGCATGGGATAATTTCAGTTTCTTTGCATTTACCTAAGCAAGGTCTGTGAGCTAGTTGTGGTCTACTTTGGAGAATGTCCAGTGTGTAGCTGAGAAGAATGTGTATTCTGATGTTGTGCGGTTATTCTGTGAATTTCTGTTTTTACTTTCATTGACTTCTCTCTTTTTTTTGGAACAGGGTCCCACTATGTTGACCATCCTGGCCTCGAACTCACAGCGATCCTCCTCCCTCAGCCTCCAAGTATGGGAATACAGGTGTGCTGCACTACATTTGCAGATTTTATCCACTTCTGCAGAGACTTCAACTTCGGTCTCCAGCTGTAATAATAGAGTTTTATCATTTTTGTGTCCTGTACTTTGATTAGGATTATTATACGTTTTTAGGGAGTTCAGCCAATTATCATCAAGTACTCCTCTCTGCTTTATCCCTGCTGCTCAGTTTTATCTGTCTGAAATTAACATATATTAGTTTCTCCTTTTTTAAGTATTTACAGGAGTATCTTTTTGCACCATATGCTTTCCCCCATCTCTTGGTGCTGTGGTTTGAGTCCAAGGCTTCATGCCTGCTAGGGAAGGGCTCTTCCGTGCGCGACACACTCAGCCCCCTCCGTTCACTTTCTTTTTGCTCTGTTCACTTTTAACACATAGGTGTCTTTATATTTAAAGCTCGTAAGTGAGATACAGGTGGGAGACATGTATAGATTTACCCTGACTCTCTCTTTTAATTAATGAATTTAGACCTTGATGTTAAAGTAATTATTGACACAGTGGAATTAATCTGTACCATGTGTTAGTGTTTTCTGTTTATTTCTGTTCTCTCCTCCTATTTGCCTTTAAGGTTCTATTTTTTATGTATTTAATGGAAAAGAGTATATGATGACATTTTCTTTCCTTCCTTACATATCAAGTATCTGACTTCTTATGATGTGTTGTGCCCTCCCTAGAGTTTAGAATATACATTCACTAAAAATTAAAGTCTACTTCTAAATAACACTACTGTTTCATGAGTTAGATATCTGATAACCAAACACTTCTTAATTCTCCTTGATATCTGTTGTATGATTTATTTATTAATTTCATTTAAATTGTACTACTTGGAGGCTGAGGATATAGCTCAGCGACACAAGCGCCTCCCCGACAAGTGTGAGGTGCCAAGTTCAATTACCGGTACAAAAAAAAAAACAAAACACTTACAGTGTACTAATAACATATATTGCTGATATTGCTACTTTGAACAAATGGTACACTCTACCTGAGAAAAACAAAAGCACAACAACGAAAAACAAACAAAAAAGTACTCTGCACTCTATTCAAGCCTGGGTGGTCTCTGAAAGAAGGTCAGATGTAATCCTTACCTTGCTCTTCCGTATGTGCAAGGTGTTTTACCACTCACGTCTTTCAGTCTCTTTCCTCACCTATGATTTTTGATAGTTTTTTTTTTTCTTTTTTACATCGGTAGATTGAAACCAGGGCCTTTGCCACTGTTTTAGTTACTTTTCTCATTTCTAAGACAAAACACCTCATGCCCAAGGTTAAGCGAGGGAGGATTATTTAGTACTCAGTTTCTGGACGTTTCTGTCCATAATTGGCTGGCTCCAAGGCAGAGTGGCACGTGGCAGAGGGACAACAGTTCATGGCAGCAGAAGATACCAAAAGCAGCAAGCAAGAGGAGAAGGGGCAAGTCTCTTTTCCTGCCATATACTGTGTGCAGGCTTCCGGTCCTAGGGCAGGTGTAGCACTCACACATTAATCCCTGCATTACCCTCAGAATGACTCACACAATCTACATTAAGCTGCCTCTGAAAAACCCACCCACCTGCATGACGTGAGGCTTTGGGGCACATCCCGACACAAACCATAACTGCCTCATAACTGCCCTTCTCCCCACCTTATATTTTTTTACTTTCAGGTGCACTCTTCTTAAATTGCTAAATTGCTCATACTGGGCTTAAACTTGAGATCCTCTTGCCTCAGCCTTACAGCATGCTGGGACTGCAGACATGTACCACCATGCCCAGCTGATGTTCTGAAGTCTGAGTAGGAGATGCTTAGGTACAGGTTCTGGGCACATCTATCCTGCTTGGTGTTCTGTGAGCCTCTTGTTTCAGTGTTTTGGTGTGTGACATTAATCTCCTTTCTGAGTCATCACTGGTCCAAATATCATTTTTGTTTTACTCTCTAACTTCTCTTTTTAATACTGCCTTTCTACATTATGTCTTTTGTGGTTGTCCTAGAATCCTTGGATGTTTTGTTTCAATTTCTTTGATCATTTTACTTTTTAGTGTTAAATAGTTCTATGGACATGTCCAGAAGTTCTGAGATTCTTTTCTCAGTTGTTCCCTTTCTACTGGAGTCCATCAAAAGCGTTGTTTCCTGTTAGTGTTAGGGTGTGTTTTAATCCTGCCATTTTTTTATTCTTTCATAGTTTCCACTTCTGTGCTCACACTGTCTACCTGCTTTTGTATGTTCTGATTATCTTCCATTAGTACCTTTAATCACCATACACATTAGCTTTCCAGACAGAATACCTGACATAAACAACTTCCAAGAGGGAACGTTTATTCTGTTCACAGCTTCAGACGTCTCAGTCAGTGGCTGGCTGCGTCAGAGCACAAAGACCATGGTGCAGAGAGCTGCTGACCCCATGGAAGCCAGGAAACAGATGGTAAGGGAAGGAATCAGAGAGGAGGAAGGAGCTGGGTACCAGTCAGACCCTTCAGGGGACTTCAGCCCCCTGTGACCGGCCTCCTCCGACCTGGCCCTGCTTCCTACCAGCCCATTCAGCGATAAATTCAGCCATGGACCAACCCACTGCAAGTGTCAGTGCTCTCGTGCTGCAGATAACTCTGTAGGTGCCATCTCTGAACACTTCTGCCCTGGGATCAAGCCCTCAATGCATGAACTCTGGCAGGACAGATAACTTTTAAATCATATATGCATGTTAATCAAAGGTGTTTTTAATTCACAGTGTGCTATGCCATATTTCAGTCTGCTTCTGGTGCTTGTTCTGGCAGTTGAAACTTTTTTTTTTTTTTTTTGCCTTTCACTATGCCTTGCAACTTTCTGCTGGAAGGCAGACATCAAACATGATGTGCTCATTAAATAAAATGAACTTGGACAAACAGGCTTTGGTGCTGTAGTTTTGAGATACGGTGAAAAGGAGCCTTCTGCAGGCCTCTGGCTCACTGTGAGGCCTTTAGTGAGCCTGTACCCTTGGGCTTTGACATTCACCAGGGCCTCTGTTTTGTTTTTCTTCTCTGAACTCTAGGGGCTGCAGTTTCCCACGTGAGGTTACTCTTTCTAAAGACCACAGAAACCTTCTGATATTTGGTCCCCACCTTTCAAAATGTTATTGTTATCCAAGAATTAACACACATAGTCACAAGACAAGGCAGGGAATAGAACCACCTGAGACAGCCGACTCCACGCTTCCTGTTTGGAGCCATTGGAATCCTGTATTTTCCCTGAGGGACAGAAGCAGTCAGAGACTCAGCCCTTCACCTGGGACCATCAGCCTTGTGTTTCCTGTGGCACAGTGGAAACCACCCTGGGTGAGGAGTGAGGAGCCCTAAGTCTGCTCCACAGTGAGCTACTTGCTGACCTTTCTGTCCCTAAACCTCCCATTTCCCGTCACTGTAAAACTGACAGTGATTTTCACACTCATTATCGCCTGGAAGGTGTAACACTTCCTGGGAGTCCTGGCTTTCTGCAGCTTCACCTTCCTACCGTGATTTTCTCAAAGAACAGTCAGGGAAGAGCAGAGAAGGCAGCCCTCCATGTACCTTGGACCCACAGTGGGAAGTTTGTATTGGGACCGCGGCCCTTACTGTGCCCCAGAGAGCAGGGTCCGGCCAGGCCACTCTGTGGAAATGATAACAATCAGGCCACAGGTTAGAGGGAGGACTTGCTGTGTCTCACATTCCCTCCAGAATTTCTTGCTAAGCTCCCTCTCCCCCATCTTACAAATGTCCTTCCACAGCTCGCCCTCCCGGCTTCTCCTCCAGCTTCTTTCCAGGGATGCCACACTCTGTCCGCTGTCTGCCTCAGCCCAAGACAGAACTGAGGCTCCTCGCTGGGTTCTGGAATGAAGACCAGGCTCTGACCTGGCTCCACACCATTACTGCCATGGAGACGGTTCCATCCCTGTCCTTTCCCTCATCTCTGTGACTTCTATCAACGAGCAGTGCCACTAACCACAGGTGTCTTTCTGGACAGAAAGAACAGTGTGCTGACTACAGACAGAAGCCCCCCTTCTCTGGAATCCTCAACCCCCACTCTGGGTGTTAGTGTGGCTCTGACCCTGGGGTGCAGGGCTGGGGAGATGACATCATGCAGTGAGTGAATGCACAGAGTCTAAAACCAAAAGAAAGCCAGGCTGGTCTCAAACTCACAAAGATACTCCTGCCTCAGTCTCCAGAGTGCTGGAATTAGATGTGTGCCACCTCACCTGGCTTGCCCTGTTATTAAGAGCCATGGAAAACTACAACAACCAAAATGAAGCAGGGCGACAAGTGCTCCACAACGTTCAGGAATGAAGGTACGGGTTGCCCCACCGTGGAAAGCAAAAGGCTTGCTGAGATGCTTGAGGAATGTCAAGAGAATACAGAATGGGTAGCGGAAGAAGGTAGTTACAAATCCAGGTATGACCTCATGAGCAGTTACAGAAATGAGGATTGTACTTTTAGTAGTTCTCACCTAATATGTGTGCTGGGTAATATGTTGACAGATGTAACACTGGTTCTTCAGTATTCTTAAACCTATTGTCAAATGATAAGTTATAAAATGTTAGGAGTAAGGATCACCCAAAGGAATCTTGCCTTGGCTTCTGTAGAGGGAACTAGTGTGTCTGTACACAGGAGAGTTGTAACAGAATAGGAGTGACTATGAACTTGTCTTTGTATCTGGAGACTATGTATGATTTCAGGAAATGTGTCTGTTCCTCAAGTTGCCAAGGGGAGGATTGGATAGTTCACTGATTGTGTCAAAGCGAGCAAGAAATGCCCAACTGTTGTCAGCGGCTGAAGTTGGAAGGTAATTACACGTGCAGGACGAAGCCAGCCCGAGTACACGGGAGCTCCTCGAAGCACGTGAATAAGCTGTTGTAGTTTGTTAACTGATTGCTGGGCAGAGGAGCTGAAATTAATCACCCTCTTGAGGGTATACAATAAATATTGTACTGTTCTTGGGCAGTTCCCCTCCTCCGCTCAGGAGAGCGAGGGCCTGTGAATGACCCCAGCTTTTTCTCTCTTGTCTCTCTTGTCCTCAGTCTCACCACGGTTCCTTCCTGGGGCACAGCAAGAACCCCGCAGGTCCGTACAATTAGCGACCACGAAGGGACCCCGATAGGAATAAGTGGGCAGTGAGGATGCTTTCCAAAAGGCGCACAACAGGGGAAGCGAATTGCTGAGCTAATGTTCAGCCCTGCAGTGCATGGTACTGCCATGGTAGGTGTAATGTGTGGGAATGCGGCTTCTCTAGGCCCAGAAAATATACAGGCTCCAGAAAGAGAGGTTTATTGAGTTACTAGCAGCTAAAAATGAGGCGGATACAGTCTCGAGTCACAGGAGTGTATGTGCACAGAAGTGTTTTGTGCCGATACAACTTGAGCCTCTAGCCTCACTCAGTTTAATAGGAAAGGAGGGGTGGGGGCCAAAAGAGACCTTGCCCCATCAGAGAGGTGTTACCTAAAATTTCCAACCTGTGACATACCTACCCTGTCACTGAAGTTCAAACTCGCAATGATCCAAGACAAATACTACGCCTTGGGGGTCCTGCAGATATTAGCTCCTGCGCGAGCAAGGCACTGCCTCCCCAGCAACTATTGTTTGGGCTGTTCACCCACAGTCTGGAGGAAATGGGCAAACGGGGCTGTTTGTTTTTGTTGTGAGGATGAGGGACATTTTGCCCGAGGCTGCTCTGTTGCACCTGTAGGGGCAGCGCAGCCAATATCTGTCTCCTCAACAAACAGTTCCAGTCTTTGCACAAAGTGACAGCGAGGGTATTGTTGGGCAAATGAGTGCAGGTCTAAAAGTGATGTGAGACACTAGCCCTCCCTGGGAAACTCCCAGTCGGGCCTGCCTTGGCCCCATGGAACAATAGAGGCACAGACTGGGTGCCCGGAAGGCCCTGCTCTTGGGTCTTAGGGGGACTCGGTGGGGATTTCCCAGCCACCCACATCCACAGGCCGAAGCCAACCCCAGCTGTCTGCATGCACCGCCAACTACAGTCCTGTGTGCCTGGGGTGAACGCGAGGGTCCTGACTGCGGTGCACCAGGACAGAAGTTTGTTAGGCACAAATGCTGTTTGCGCTCAAAATCAGGACAAAAACAAACTCTCCAGTGGCCACAGCAGGCTCACCCTATGCCTGTGTCGACTGGCCAAGACAATGGCTGCGTATTCCTATTCCCTTCTACCAGCAAACTGGATCCCAGAAAAGCTTTTGGATGCCTCCACCGTACTGCCCACCTAACTAGTAGGCAGCCATGGCTACAGTGACGGGTAATCACCTCACAGCTTGGAGAGCTGGGAACAGGCAGCGGAGTCCACTCCCGTGAGAAAAGCAGGACAGTTGAGGCCCTGCGAGCAGCTCGCCCAGCCCCCATGCAACATAATGAAAGCTGCAGCCAGACATCACACTGATCTTTTTAAGAGAGATGCTTAAAAATGTCCTGATAATTGATTTCTTTGGATGTGTATAGAAAGTAACAATTACAAAAGAGATTATTAGTTTGCAACAGTATTCAGAAATCACAGAGTGAGATATGGTGGCGCACACCTGTAATCCCAGCACTCGGGAGGCTGAGACAGGAAGATCATTGAAAGTTTAAGGCCAGCCTGAGCTACAAAGTGAACTGAAGGCCAGGCTGAACTGCATAGTGAGACCCTGTCTCAAAAAGAGAAAGAAAGAAAGAAAGAAAGAAAGAGAGAGAGAGAGAGAGAGAGAGAGAGAGAGAGAGAGAGAGAGAGAAAGAGAGAAAGAGAGAAAGAGAGAAAGAGAGAAAGAGAGAAAGAGAGAAAGAAAGAAAGAAAGAAAGAAAGAAAGAAAGAAAGCACCCACACCATACTGATGCTTACTGGCAATATGGCGTGCAATCTTAGAAGTCACAAACCAGCTGCCATGTTTAGTCACAAATCTATGTCACTACATGAATATGGAGATGACAGAAAAGTGGATTGTAAAACTATGAGGTGAGTGTGAAACATTTTTTACAGAAATTAACTGGCAGGATTCTACCTAATATTCCTAGGTCAAAAAGTCATCTTTCTGATGAGAGAAGCAGTATTCTTATTTATCACAGGATATGGCAGACATGATTTCCTGAGGTTTCAAGATTCTGAAAAAATTACCAACGTAAAACTTGCAGATGCTTTTGGCAATTACCCCAAACTGTTCTGGGCGACCTGTTTGGGAACCAGAGCCTACTGGCAGGCTGTGTCCTGACTCAGATCTGGAGAGGAAGCTGATTCTACCTTCCAGGGAGCTGGTGTGCAGTCCTGTGACATCTCAGAGGCTCCTCTACAGCTGGTAGACAGGATGAGGCTAAACCTGACCTGGGACCAACCAAAGAAATTGACCCAGAATGCCCAGGAAAGTGTAATCAAAATGGGAATTAAAGACTTGAAAAATGATGACTATGTAGAGATAATTGAACTGAAAGTTACCAGAGAAAAGTAAAATAGAGATATATATAATACTAAATATATAAAAAATAAAAATATATAATATTTAAATATATAAATATATATAAATATATGTATTCCTTTGAAATTTTTCTGATAAGAGATGTCTGCTAATTAATGAACAAAATCTGACTAGTCTATTTACAACTATCATTTCTAAAAATTGAAATAGTTACTGTAATTCAATTTGATCTAGAATACATTTGAGTGCACTCTGATTTGTAAGATGTGTGTGTGTTCTGTGTACTTGCTATGTGTTTGATTGTCATTCTGTGAACAGCTGTTCCCCTTTATTTTGAGCTCAACCAGCTTTTTTTATCATTTGTCTATAACAGAATTTGGATAATAGACTTAGAAGCATGCTTTCTCCAGAGTTAGGAGCTGGTTTAAATAACATCAAAATTGGCTTTCTGGCAGCTCATCAAAAATTTAATATATTTGACCACAATTCCTTACAGTGAGGAGGAATTATTGGGCAGAACTCCAATTGGCGAGTAAAAGGGGGGCAGTCTTTGTTCATTAATGAGGAGCCCCCAGTGACCTCCAGTGTCTCTTGGGAGACACCCCCAATAATGGTCATGGTTAAAAGTATTCCAGAAAATAAAAAATAAGGTGTTCTCACAAAAGATGCTGTTATACAAAACCAAATTAAGAAACAAAATATGGTTTGGTAATCTGTATGGTAATCCGTTATTGTTAATCTTGTGGTGTATTAAAATGTACTCATAGGGCTGGGGATATAGCTCAGTGGAATAAGTGCTTGCCTAGCAAGCGCAGGGTCCTGAGTTCGATCCCCAGTACCGCAAAAAAAATAAAATAAAATAAAATAAAATGTACTCATAATTCTGGTGTACAGGTCTTCAAAGGTAAATCAAGGATTGCTTAGAATAAGAACTTTTGTTCAGATTCAGACCTTTGCCTTTCAAAACTTAGGTATGTCTTGTTAAAGGATAACAGATTAGAGAAAAGCTTCTTATGTATTAGATGGAGATGATTGGTTATGTCAAAGGGTTATGTCAAAATGAAAATTTAAGTATGTTACAAAATTTCATCATGATTGTCATGTGGAATTTTATGTATGGTTTTGAGTTCTAATTTCAAGGTACAAGTATGTAACTATTATCCATTAACATTCTATAGTGATTTAAATGATAGCATATCCATGGTTGTTAGAAAAAATAACAGCTCTATTTTATGTTCTAAAGTGTCTGATATTCAGATGGACAGTAATGTTAAGCTTACTGCCTCTGTTATTTCAGATCAGTAGTACTCTTAAGGTTGCTGCCTCCATTACAGTGTAATGTCATTAAGCTTCTCTTCTGGATCTTTAACAACTGGGATTTGGAGACCAAAAAGTTAGAACGATAAATGGGCTAAGAGGAGAGTCAATATTTTGGCCCCAGCCCTCCAAGGTCAGTATAAACCCAAGACAGAAGAAAGCCTGTGCTACTGCATCATAACACAGTTGTGTCCCTGACTTTCTGATTCAGGAGCTCACAAGGCCACAGAGGAAAGTGATTTGACAATGTATAGTGTGCCTAAGGAGAGTCACCTGGACAGAAAAGGTCTCTCAAACCTTCACAGAAAGCAGCTTGGTCAAGCAGTGGCCGTCACTCATCCAGATGGCTGACACTGACAGTGGATCTGGAGGTGCTCCGTGTGGTTCCAAAGCAACCCTGAGGAGAATTAACTGACTTTGATAGACAGGAAAAAGTGATTAATACGGGTCTCACCTTACCTTGGTCTTAAACATCCAGCAGAAAGGCATAACCATAAGATGTAAACATAAGCATTGTCATAGTAAGACGTTAGCTGTAAAGGGTTTAGATCTCCAATAGCTCCTAACTACTGCCGTCTAGATGGGCAACTGACCACTGTTAGGGATGTTGGGACTGTATTCTCCAAGTGTAGCTGAAAAGTCACAAGGTAGCCTGCCACCCTCTTGGGAAAATTTTAACTCTCAGTATTTTTCTCCTTCCCTTACCTGTTCCACTTCAGTTCCTTTCGGCCACAAAAGCTATCCCCGCCCTCATTCACTCTGGCAAATCACCTGCTCGGGTCCTTCTGACCTGGGCAACGCCTGCCGTTAGGCTATTCTGGCCTGGACACCCTCCCTGCCGCTCAGGGCTCGGGCTGTTCTGGCCCAGGGACATCTCCTCACCCCGTCCCACCCCCGCCAGAAGGGAGCTTAAAGGCCCACACTTTCCTCAGCTTGAGGGCTACCTTGGTCTGCTAGGTAGTCTGCTACTCTGTCCCTCCCCTAATAAAGACTTCTCTCATGTCAGAAGGTCTGGTCTGGTTCCGTGTGGGGTCTCGGTTTCTATCAGTAGCCTTTCCAGCTAATTGCCCATCATTTACAAAGCAGAGAAGAGGGAGATGTCAGGAGCGACTGAAGCTGGAGAGTAATTACACATGCAGGATGAAGCCAGTCCAAGAACACGGGAGCTCCCTGAAGTACATAAAAACCATTGTAGCTTGTTAAATGACTACTGGGCAGAGAGGCTGAAATTAATCAACCTCTCGAGGGTATAAAATAAAAGCTCTACTGTTCTCAGGCTGTTCCCCTTCTCTGCTCAGGAGAGAGAACCCCACCTGACCCCAGCTTTTTGTCTCTTGTCCATCTTTCCCTCATTCGTGCCACTGTTCCTTCCTGGGGTACAGCAAGAACCCAGTAGATCCCTGCACTGAGCTACACTGGTTCACCACAGTTCTGGGTGTGGCCGAGGGGATCTGCTACATACAGCCGCCCCGCCCTGGCTCCTCACGTCCTCCTCTGTTCCCTGCCTACAGGAGACGCAGAGCACAGCAAGAACAGATGGGGGAGGGTCTCAGTGCCCCCATTTATTCCCACACTCAAACACTGGAAATCTTTAACGAACTGGACAACCACTGACGTCATGAATTTGAAAAAAACAAGTGGAGGACCAACCTATATAATTGTTGGGGAAAAATCATTTCATAATTAAATTCTGATCAGGGTTTTTCCAAGGCCTAGTGTCTTGCCATGAAGGCTGGATACAGTATGGAGGACATAATTACATGTGCCTCTGGTCACAGTTGAGGCCTCCTTGGTCCCTTGATGCTGGGACACCCAGAGCAAGACTGCATTATCAGAAGACATCCTGATTCCTTGAGAACACAGTAGTAATAAAAATGGTTTCACTGTGGAGAAAGGACAAACTCCAAAAAACATGCCATCTCTCTCCCCACCACCCTCATCAACATAAAGATCCTCATTAGCATAAGGTCACCACTGCCGGGCTGGGGATATAGCTCAGTGGAATAAGCGCCTGCCTAGCAAGCGCAGGGTCCTGAGTTCGATCCCCAGTACCGCCAAAAAAAAAAAAAAAAAGGTCACCACTGCCTCTGAGTGATCCGGTAATCCCTCTGGTTATTGTACACTCCCAGTAAATACTGGCTAGTCTGGAGTCTCTGCCAACCTTAAACACTGACTCCCAGGCCCCCTGTCATGAATTACTAAATCAGTCTCTGTTTATCATTTCATCCTTTCATTGTACCCCTCATACAGGAAGTTGAGGGTCTTGGCCAGGTCCCCAATAAGACATATATTCTGAGTCTCATATTCAGTATGTGCTGTGTGAATTTCCTGAAAATATGTAGAAGAAATGTCTGTCTCTGAAAAGGGCCAGCTGTCCAAGTCACAACTCACGACACCCCCACTTGTTATTATGAGAGAGCAGATGACCTGCAGGCCGCAGCACTACTGCACATGGAACACTGCTTTGCTAAGCTACTGGGTTTATTTTAGGGCTGTTATTCCAATAAAAGCAGAATCAAAACCAGGAAGAATCCTGGGGAAGTTGTGTGCACTCCACTCCAGCTCATCCTTGCGAGAGACCCACTGGGTGCAGCAAGCACTGTCTCCCTGCCCAGGTGAGTGACCTTGCTGTGCTGGATACTGCACATAGCTTCAATCCAGGTAGGGCCCAGGGCCCAGCTGACCGGCAGCCCACTAAAGCCGGAGCTGCATTGGCTGGGGTGTGGGACAGTTCTCACAGCAGCATGATGTTGCTGGAGCCACCCCAGCCCACGATTCTGGAACAGGCCAGCTGATGAGGAAGGGAACTCAGGTCAGGTGGGAACAGGAGTCCTGGTGGCCAGGGCTGGGCTGCTCTCTCCACACCCCCCTGAGCCAACAGAAACATGGACACACTCAGAAGCCGTCTACAGGGAGACCATTCGGGTGTTCTTGAGGTCATGAAGTATAGGGTAGAGAAGTCAGGTGTCGCCTGGTCACCCACAAGGCAGCTGTCTCACGCTACAAGACAAAGAGTCATAAACCATTGAGGGCCATGTCTCTGCCTGGCTTTGCTCTGAAGAACCCACTGCTCACATGAGAGAAAGGCTCTCTGCAGGTAGGAGGGGCCTAGAGGTGGGATGCAGCAGTGGGCACAGAGAAGCAAAAAAGCAGAGATGAGTTACATATGGGCACTGAGTCCCCAGGAGGAACATAAACGTCGTGTACAGCAAACATGTACTAGTAAACACTGACGAAAGAACCACTGCCCACACACAGGCTCAAACTCAGACAGAGACGTTGCTGTGTCTCCTCTGCCTCATCCCCCACCTCACTTAAGGCCCTCCGGGGTCTCACCTTTACAATGAATGAGAGATGAATCACAGCCCTGGGCACTATCACTCTCTGGGAGGAAAAAATAACAGGACAGCTTAAGAGGCCACAGCAGACATGGGGACAGAGGGATCATGGGGTGGGGATCCCCATGGCTGCTGTGTACAGGACCCCCAGGTTCTCAGGAATCCGCCCCCCATACTTACCTGCAGCCTGAGTGTTGGCCCCTCCGTTTACACCTGCAGGAAGCAAATGCCCTGTGAGAGAAACCAGGGAGGAGTCCCGGCCTTGACAGCCTAGAAGAACTGCCCAAGCCTGGACCCAGGAAAGTTTCAAGATACGGGATGCAGATGCAGGGAGGGATCAGGAGGCAAGAATGGAAGGACACGTTCAGGACCTGCAGCCGCTGCCCTCCTGGAGCTCTGTCCTAGCAGCCACTTTCCCCTCTGACTGACTGCTGGGAAGCAGGTCCCCATCACCACAGCCCTGGGTGACAGGTCTGTCCTTCCCTGTCCCTGTGTTTCACAGCAGCTCAGTGTCCAGGGCTCCCAGCTGAGGGGGAACAAGTGTGGGTATGGGGATCCCACAGTGCAACGCGCGCACTTCTCCCTGGGGCTGAGACAGGAAGACGCAGCCCCCACCCTACCTGCTCTCTTCTTCCTCCACATCATGAGAGCAGCCCCAGCTCCAGTGAGCACAGCTGCAAGGACAATCACAGCAGCAACAACCCCCAGGATGGGGAAGGGGCGCTGAGCCGGTGGCTCTGGAAGGGAAGGGGAGGGGCTGTGATGTATTAGATCTAGATGGACCCGAAAGCCTCACGCAAATATGGGGGACTGGGAAGCTGACTGCACTGTGGGCTCAGCGCTGACTTGCGTTAGGATCTGGGGCCTGGGGCAGAGGGGGTCCCTGTGGGAGGGGCTTGGCAGGGTTTCTCCCCTTCCTCCACCCCCACCATTGCTCTCTCTGCCTCCTGTCTGCCCTGCCCTGAGCAGCTCTCCAGAGCCAGGCCCTCTGCCCTGCGGTGCTGCCTGCACCAAGCTGACTTCTGACTGAAACGTCTACAGACTTGTGTGCTGTAATCAACCCTTTCTCCTTTCATTTGTGGGTATCAAGAGTTGTGTCTGAGAGATGACAGTGACTAAGACAGGGGCCCTGACCCCAGCTGCCCAGCCTGCCCTGCTGAGGGTCTCCAGAAAGACTTCTGCCGGCCAAGACAAGAGTGCCTGGGCCCTTCCCCCCTCTGTCTTAGTTACTTTCTCATTGCTGAGACAAAATACTCCACACATACAGGCTAAAGGGGGAAAGGTTCAGACCACACAGTGATCTGTGTGATTTCAGGACAAAGGCAGGAGGCTCTAAGGCAGGAGGCCTGGAATGGGGGTGAAGAGGAGAAACAGTGCACAGAGGGACAAGCAGGAATCAGCAGCAGCAGCACCAGCCTCACAATCTTCCCTGGGTTCAGGCCGTGAACCTGCTGGTTCTCACACCCTGGGTGGGTGTTTATCTTCCTTAATCCACTCAGCCACACCCAGAGCAGTGCGGATCTCATCAGCATAGTGATGCAGTTATTACACACTTCATGCAGTGTCAGACACCCTTAACAAGCCACTTACAAAAAACCCCACCTATAAACACATGAGGCTTTGGGGATCACCTACATACAAGACATAACACCCTCCTTACCCCATCTCAGGGTGCGGGGCTCAGGCAACCCCTGATGCTGCACACGGCACATGTAATTCTGCTCCTCTCCAGAAGGCACCACCACAGCTGCCCACCTCTGGAAGGTTCCATCCCCTGCAGGCCTGGTCTCCACCAGCTGCATGTCCTGGGTCAGGTCCTGCCCATCCCGCTGCCAGGTCAGGGAGATCTCCTCAGGGTAGAAGCCCAGGGCCCAGCACCTCAGGGTGACCTCTTCCGTGGAGGAGGGGTGGCGGGTCACACGTGTCTCTGGTGGGTCTGAGGGAAGAGAGGGAACATTCAGGCACTTTGCATTCTTCCTAGACCACTGCAGCAGCGCTCACGTGACCATCCTGAGAACGGACATGACAAGTGGAGTTAGGGAGACTGCAACCCCAAGAGACGAGGCCAGACACAAGCATCTGAGGTAATCTATTTCTCACTCAAACAGTTCTAGACTCGGGGTGAGTCGGCCCAGGGGAAGAGGCTTCAGGTCTCTGGGAAGGGAAAGGGTGAGTGGGTGGAGACTGAGAGACCAGAATGAGCGGATCAGACCTCCAAAGACCCTGGGTGTGGGGCAGAGAAGAAGCCTGAGGGAGGTCAGTTCACAGCCTCCTGAAGGGCGGGGAGACCGGGCTCTCAGGGATCTCCCCCTTCCATGCTGGGACAGACTCTTCCTCTCCTGAGAGAAGGGGGCTCAGGACAGTGATCTGCTGTTAGCTGTGAAGTCCCAGGAGCGCTCTTCCCCATGTGGGAGAGGGCCGCAGTATCGTGGGAAGGTCCCATTTTCCTCCCCAGGCGATACCTGCCCAGACACAGCCCAGGCGGGGTACAAAGCCCTGGTACCTGCGCGCTGCAGCGTCTCCTTCCCGTTCTCCAGGTATCTGCGGAGCCACTCCACGCACTCCCCTTCCAGGTAGGCTCTTTCCTGCTCTGCCACACGGGCCTCCAGGAACTTGCGCTGTGTGATCGGATCCGCAGTGTCCGCCGCCAACCAGGAGCTCAGGTCCTCAGCGAGGGAGACGTAATCCGCGCCGTCAAAGGCGAAGTGAGAGTACGCGTGGAGGAGGCGCCCGTCAGACCCCACTTCGCAGCCGTACAAGTTCTGTAATGTGTGAGAACCTGGCCCCGCCCCGCCGTCAGCCCCGCCCCGCCGTCAGCCCCGCCCCGCCGTCAGCCCCGCCCACGCCATCGGCCCCGCCCCCGCCCTGCAGTTTTCTCCCACACTGAAAATGTAACCCGGTTGCGGTCCCTTGTGCTTCCTGCACCTTGGTCTCCGCGGGTCGCACAACCTCTGCCTGAACCTCGGACCTGGGCACCCGAGACCACTCGGGCCGTCCGTGGGGGCGGGCAGGGATCGTGACCTCTGACCAGCCGGGGTCACTCACCGTCCCGGCTCTGGTTGTAGTAGCTCAGCAGGTTCCTCAAGTCCACTCGGTAATCCTGTGCGAGGTCCTTGCAGATCCGTGTGTTCTGGTCCCAGTACTCCTGATCCTCCTGCTCCATCCACGGCACCCGCGGCTCCGCCCTAGGATCCGCCGCGTCGCTGTCGAAGCGCACGAACTCCGTGCCGTCCACGTAGCCCACGGAGATGAAGCGCGGGTCCCCGCGGCCCGGCCGGGACACGGAGGTGTGGAAGTAGCGCAGCGAGTGGGAGCCTGCGGGGCGGGGCGGTGAGACCGCGACCTCCTCCCGCGTCGCTCCCCGCCCCCTCCGCCCGCACTTACCCGCCCAGGTCTCGTCAGGACCAGGGCCCCGGAGAGCAGCAGGAGGAGGGTTCGGGGCGCCATCCCCCCATCCTAAGGAGTCGGGGACTCTGAACTCTGGTTCTCTGCGAAACCCGGAGCTGCGGCGACACCGATTGGATGTCCTGGGAGGCCGCAAGCAATGGGCGTGAGAAACGCGGCACCGTCACCGGCGTCCAGGAAGAAGGATCTGACTTGTTGCCCGAGAGAAAAGTGAAACCGCGGCGAGTCAGAGCAGGGCGAGGCTGTTTCCCACGCTGGGTGCAGCCCTGGGCTTGGACTTGCGTAGCCACGGCCGAGAGGAGCGCTTCGCCAACAGGTGACAGGTGCTCTAAGAGTTTCTAGAATGAAAATTTAAGTGTAAACAATCACATGTAGCTAAAAGCATTTTTGAGGGCCCATATTTAGTGTGTGCCTAGTTTTCATTATGTTATACAAAAAAGCTTCATTGAGACTCAGACTCCACTGCATTAACGGGATCTTCACAGGAAACGGTGGTTTTTCAATGTGGTGATGAGACATGTCTCCAAAGCATGCCAAGCCCGAGAAAGGTGAGTGTAGATTTCAGTAATTCGAGTATACAGATGACAATGACCATGATCTGTCACAAAGTGGTCATAAAATATCAAAAATGCCGGTCACCTGAGTTAATTACTGGCGCTATTTCTGTGTCACTCTTGGCATTTTAGGTTTCTTAACCTGGAAAATCAGGACAAATTATATGTCGATATGAAGCTATACCTTTCAAAACCGTAAAAGACTTCAAACAAGCTGTTGCTACTTATGGCCCTACTGCTCCCTTTACTTTGAGTTTAGTAGAAATTCTAGGACAACAGATTATGGCCCCAAACGATTGGAAGGCAAGAGCTAAAGCATGTTTAAGTCAGGTCATTACTTACTGTGGAGAGGAAACTGGTTTGAATATTGCACAGACCAGGCAATTCATAATGTTGTTCATAACATGGCCATTACAGAGGATATGCTAGTCGGGGAAGGTACCTTTACTATCACTAACAATCAACTGACCTTTGAACTGTCCGCATATGAGCAAACCAACATGGCTGCCATGAGGGCTCGGAGGGAATTCCTTCCAAGGGTGAAGGATCCCTTAATTTGGCTTGTATTTATCAGAGCCCGGGGGACCCTTTTCAAGATTTTGCTGCAATCTTTTTACAGGCTATTAAGAGGATCAAAAGTATAGAATTAGTAGTTCAACAGTTGAACTAATCACAGAAGCTAACTAATTAATAGTTCAACAGCTGGCTTTTGAAATGCAAATAAATGGTGTTAAGAGGCCTTCAGACCCCACAAGAAATGGGCTATGTTAAAAAAAAAAAAAACGGGCTATGATGCTGGAGATGGTTCAGATCTGTGCAGATATTGGCCCCTCATAAGTACAGGGTGTTGCCTTGGCTGCATTTCTTACTCCAGTTGTTCACTCACAGGCTGGAGGAAGGGGAATACAAGGCTGTTTGTTTTCTTGTCGGAAAAAGGGACATTTTGCTCTGAATTGCTCCGCTACCCCTGTAAGGGCCGCACAGACATTATCTGTGTCTTCCACTAAACCTGGCAGTGCTTGTACTAAGTGGCAAACCTGGCAGTGCTTGTATCACTGGAATATTCAGTGTAGATATAGAACTGCTGGAAAAGGTCAGCCTTTCCCAGGAAACACTCGTTAAAGCTCGCCTCCGCCCCACCCAATAATGGGGGCCGGCAGGATGGCCGCAGTGGGGGACGAGGTGCTGGGCACATTCAGGTACCTGGCGCGTGCCCTCTGCTCCTATCCCTTTCCCTACCCGCTGGACGCCAAGGGCGCCAATGGTTGGCGGCTCTGTGGTGGGGGACACCCTCCTGCCTGGTTCTCCTCCACCAAGCTCCTGTGCACTTGAGGCCAGGCTTTGAGCCGCGCCCCCTCCCCCCAGGCCCAGCTGCTGCAATGTGGGGGAGCAGATGAAACCTTAGCAGGATGCCTCAGTTCAGGGCGTGCTCCCACTGTGGTGGCGGACGCAGCTGTGCAGGACCCAGGACTCAGGAACTCCAGCCTGCTCTGCACACTTCCGGTGCTCCCACTGCCTCGCCAGCTGTCTGGAGGAGGCCCCAACAAGCACGAAGGGCCCTGCGGAGCCAGAGGAGGACGAGGGGCCACTGAGGAAGGCGTCCGCACTGCGAAGGGCCAGAAGAAGGAGCAGAGGCTTGAACCAGTGAAGCGGCCCCACAGGCTGTGCTGCAGACGCTAAGGAGGCCCTGACAGCAGTGAGGGCCGGGGACAGCAGGTCCCGACCGCCACTGCTCAGAGAGGTCGCTGCCAGGTGCCTGGCCAGGCAAGGGGCGCCTGCGCTTCAGGCAAAAATGTGGCTATTATCACTGTAAGGCTGCAACATTTGCTGCGAGAGTGTGCATATGTGGTGCGTTCAGGGTACGAACAAGGTTTACTTCAAATAGTCCTGCAGAACGTTAGAATTCTTACAGCCTTGCAGGCACCATGGCTCCAAGGAGCAGCTTGTGGGGGGACGCAGACAGCGGAGCCCAGTCCCGAGAATAAGGCAGGTCTGTGGAGGCCCTGCCAGCAGCTCCATCAGCGCCACGGCGGTAAAATAAAAACTGCAGCCCGCTACTGCCAGAGCGTGGACTGGCAGCCCCCCTCTGCCCAAGGTTGTGACTAAGGGTTGCTGCCGGACGCGGTTTCCCGGGTGCGGGTACCCACAGGGCGCCCCCACCCACCACAGGCCATTCCTCCAACAGCGCTGCACACTGCCCAGACTCCAGGAGGCCGGGCTCCCGGGGAGCAGGGGGGATTCAGGACGGCGTCGACCCCTAGGTCTGTGAGAACGTGGATCTCACGGCTGAGCGCACAGGGACTCGGCTCTGACAGCCTCAGCGGCGCCCCGGCTTCTCTGGAAACTTCTGAGGCTGTGCCGCGCAAGTCCCCAGAAAATCCCTACCCTGCGTGGCCCGGAGGAGTGAAACCCAGGAAAGACGCACAATCGCCCGGCTCCCGCTGCACCCGAAACTCCACCCTCCGATCGAGACCCTGAGCGCCCTCGGGAAGGTTGGGCTCTCTTCGGGTCCCTCCTCCCCGAAAGGGCGTTGTTCGTCCTGTGTCTCCCCAGTCCTGGTGCAGGGGCATCTAGAGAAGCCGTGGGCCACCGCCCAGAGACGCCCCTCTCCCTTAGGTTTGTCCACGGCAGGTAGCACGGTCTTGATACTCAGCCCTGAGTCTTGTTTGTGAACGTAGTGATTTTTTTCACGTCGTGCACAGCTGTGTCTACATGGTCTTGCAATGATTACACGTGGAGAATCGTGGGGAATCGGTGGGGAAATAAAATCTTGTTAATGCGGTGTATTTCAATCAGAGCATCCAGACTTGGCCTGGAACTTCACCTCTGCCCGCATCCGAAGTGCGCTCCTCCGGGCTCAGCCTTCACCTGCGTTTGCCAGGATACTGAGGGATGAAGCTGCCTGTTACACCGATACTGCTTTCCTGATCCTGATGAGCACAAGCAAAAGGACACTGGGTTTCAGTGGCCTCACACAGTGCACTGAAACTCAAAGACCGCTCTGCTCAGCCCTGTACAGAGGTATTTGTTAAATGTTGCGGAACTATTTAAATCTGAAGAAAACAGCTGTGGGATGGCTTCCTCTGCTTCCTCACCTGCATCGCCTCCTCCTGTCTGGCTCCCTCCCCACTCCAGCGCTCATCTCCCCTGATTCCTGCCTCTCCCCTGCTCCTGAGCAGTAGCACCAGCACTGCCCCCTCCCCTGTGCCCAGGGACTGTTCCCTCCCCGGGGTCAGCCGGCCCCCAGGTGTGAGTCAGGTTGTGTCCTTTCTCCATTCACAGTGCTCTGGGGGCTCTGTCTCACTCTGGAGAGATTTCTAGAACATAAGTCCTGTGAGCACAGGAACGTAGGCTACCTTTGTCCCCAGTTATGTGCCTAGCACATAGAGCCTGGTAGATAGTGGGCACCAGATTAATTGTTCTTCAGGGAAACAATAGTACGTTAGACTGCATTAAATTGTACCACATCAGACAACAATATCAAATGAACATTAAGAAAGTATTATTTCATGCAAGTAGGGTACACTGAGTCATGAATTTGCAGAAAGTATATTGTGTTTACCTGATGCACACTTGTGCCTCTGTACGGGTTTCCTGTTCCTCCCTAACAAATGACCATGTCTGTCTGCTTGCATTTCTGAAAGTTAAACACCTGGCACATTCAGGGTTTCATCAAGCTGTGCTGGTTACCAGAAATCAGGATCTACCTCTAGGGTTGCAAGAAGAATTCAATTTCTTGCAGTTGTAGGACATCATTCTCCATTTCTGTGCCAGACATCTGTCGTGCCTCAGATTTGGGAGCCACCTCACAGGGAATTCCTCTCACTTGTGGAGTCTCTTTCCTCAGCAAGAAGCTTGTCCTTAGAGTCCAGTGATGGGTTCCCCTGGGTAGGGAGAAACCATCCAGGATGTCCCTTCTATCCTAAGATCTGAGCTGGCTTTTAAGTACATCCACAAACTGCACACAGGCGTGTGCACCATGTTCGGCATGGATGTTGATTTTTTTTTTTTTTTTGCAACAGGGTCTCGCTATGGTAGTTCAGGCTGACCTTGAACTCACTTCATAGCCCAGGCTGGCCTCGAACCCAGGCTGCCCCACACTCGCTTCCTCCTTGGCTGTCTACCATTCCCAGGACCCCAGCAGAGCACACCCTGTCCTTGAGGTGGGAGCTCTGGCCCTGTGACCCTTCTGCCCTCTCCCTCCCAGCCCTGTCCCTGCTCTCTCCGGACACTGGAAACCAAGCAGCCTGGCTGAGGGCGGTGGCCTCGCAGTGTGGCCCCAGCACAGGCAGCGCTGGCATCACCGGACCTTGGGGGAAATGCTGTGTTCAGGCCTGGCGCAGACCTAGGGATCGGGAGCTGAGTTCTAACAGGGCTCCAGGAGAAGCCTTAGGAGTCACCTTTTCCAGTTGCCGCACATTCTCCCTCCCTCTCTCCATCTCTCACCCCCTCCCCTCACTGTCACCCCCAGTGATGTCTGAGCAGCAGTGTGGGACTCACTCCCCTGCTAGGAAGCAGCCATGTCTGCAGCACCTCAGGCTGAGCACTGGCCTGGCCAGGGAGGGACAGTCACACCTCAACTCTTTTTTTTTTAAATTTTATTTTAAAGACAAAAGAATGGAGACATATGAACCAGAAAAGCCATAAACAATACAGAAAATACAAAGTTATACAGAATATAGTACGGAATTGGAACTGGATGTTGTATTACATAGTTATCTTCACATTAGTTAACACAAAAACATTAAAGGAAATACCAAATTATAGAGAAGATACTAGGGAATTTGCACTGGATGCTGTATAATATGAAGTTATCTTCACTTCTGTTAATACAGAAACGACTGAGGAAATACAGAATTATAGAGAACATAGAAGGGAATTAGCTCTGGATGCTGTCCTACATAATGTTACCTTCATCTTTGTTACTCAGTTACACAGATGATGGCCCATTTGATCATTTAATTTTTCTCCTCCCTCATCTCCGTTGCCCTACCACTCAATCAGTCATCTTCCCTGTGATAATAACTGTACTCCTGGGTTTATCTATATCCTTGGACTCTCGCCTTGGGAAGAGATATAGCTGCCTCAGACTATACTATAACATACATGGGTGTAT
>PVLD010020030.1:0-21455 GCA_004027595.1 Dinomys branickii
TGCTTTCAGTGTTAGTTTTCAAATCCTGGAATTCTCTTTGGACCTGTTTCATTCTTGGTAATTCATTCCTAAATTGCTCTTGTAACGTTTCCATTTGTTTCCTATTTTCTTCTAGTCTTTTGTCTATATCTTCTCTATGTGCACGGAACATTTCTTCCATCATTGTTTTCAGCTCGTTTTTTATCTGAGAAATCATTGCAGTTATGTGGCTTATTTCTGCTTTAAGCTCTTTTACGGCCTGTTGGAGTTATTTCATTTCGGATGCAATCGTTTCATAACTTGCAGGTATGTGGCTTCCTGGTTCCCCTGTATCCTCACATTCAAAACTTGTTCTGGGTGGGGTTGAGTTTTGTTCCTCTGTTTTCCCATTTTTGGGTATCAGTTTCAAAATGTGGAGCTATAAATTCCCCAGGCAGTTCAGCAGGCAAAGGTCTGCCTCAGAGGCTGCTCCAATGATTCCTTCTCTTTGGGAGAATTTCCCTTAAGCTGTCTGCTGAGTTTTCCGCTTCTACTCCCTACCCCGAGACCTGGCTGGGGCGTATAAACAGCTCGCCGCCCCAGAGGTCTTGCAGACAGGCCACTCAGGTGTTCCTCCCTGGGTTGAGCTCCTTCCCCCCTCACAAATCCCCTAGGGGTGCCTAGCTAGCTCTTCCTACCTGGGAGATCCCGCAGTCCTTAAAGCTGCTTTGATGTCACTTGCTGGGCAGAGCTTCTTCCCGACTCAGGAAAAACCCTTTAGAGCACCCACTCAACTCACCCTGGGATCGTGCAGGCAGGAATGCCGTTCAGATGTATCTCCCTGGATCGAGCTTTTTCCTGACTCAGAAATCCCGCTGATCGCTGCTGCTCCAGTTCAGGCAGCGCCGGCTGTGGGGGTGGGGCTCTGAGCGGGATCCCGGACCGCTGCCCAGATTGGCACAATCTGTCCCAGTAGCGCGTTCTCTGAGTTTCCTCTGCTCCACTGCCTCCAACAAATCCTGGTTACAGCTGCCTCCGAGCCGATCGGGTTCAGGAGCTGGAAGCGTCCCTCCTGCTGCAATCGCTCTCTTGGCTGTACGTGATTTGAGCCGAGCTGCGGCCAAAGCGCCTCACCGATCCCTCGGGCACCCAGATCTCCGGGATATAATTTTTTAAAAGTTAAAAAAAAAAATTTTTTTTTTGAGACAATGTCTCACTAGGTAGTTCAGGGTGGCATTAAATGCACTATGTAGGCCAGGCTGGCCTCCAGCTTGTGACAATCCTTCTGCCACGGCCTTTTGAACACTGGGATTACAGGTGTGCATTACCATGCCCCGTGGGGGATATAATTTATACACAATAAAATTTAACAATTTTAAGCATTCAATCCAGAGTTCTAAACAGTGTGTATTGTCTCTCAACTATGACCCTGGCTGTGATACAGAACACATCTATCACCCTGGTCAGTTCCCTTGTGCCTTTCTGTGTTAATCTGTCTTGACCCTGACTGGCAACCCTGGAGACCACTTTTGTTCTAGTTTTCTCGGATTTTACTGCAAGAGTCACACAGGATGTGATGTGCTAGGTCTGAGTTTCTCCCAGAAACAGTGCTTTTGAGTTCACCCATGTGTTAGAGGATTCAGTTTCTTTATTATGGAATAGCATTCCATAATAGCAAATTGTTTACCCATGCATCATTGATAGACATTGTGGTTGCATTCAACTATTAAATGTTATGAATAAAACTGTTTTCAACATGCATGCAAAGTTTTCCTGTTGACACATACTTTTTGTCTTCTGGGTAAACAAGAAGTGGTGTAACTACTATGTTATAATGTGCTTAACTTGATAGGAAATTACTTCCCAAATGGTTTGTGAAGTTGCGGCTACATGTGGCAGTATTGTAAGTCCCCACCAGCCTAAGTGATGTCTTTGCCAGCACTTGGTATTAATGAACTTTTTAAATTCTGATGGGTGGACAGTTGTATTCATTTGGGGTTTCCATTTGCATTTCCCCACTGTCCAAACATCACTGGCATGGTCTTCTTATGTGTTTTTAGCCATCTGGCATCTTCTTCACTGAACTGTCTGTGCAAATCTTTTGATCAATTCTTAAAAATTAGGTCATTTGTGTCACCATCCTTGAGCTGTAGTTGATCTTTATATATTCTAGACAAAGACCTCTATGTGTTTGGTGACTATTTTCTCAGTGTATTGGTCACATTTTCATTGTGTTAATAGTGTCTTTTAAAGAGCAAATAGTCTTAATTTTGATGAAGTACACTTTACTAATTTTTATTATGGAGCTCATGTTCTTTGGGGTCCAATTTAAGAAATCTTGCAATAAGCCTTATTGATCAAGATGTTCTGCTGTTTTCTTCCACAATTTTCATAGTTTTAGTTTACATTTAGATCTATGACCTATTTCAAATCAGTCTTCTTTTATGGTGTGGAGGTGAACTGAATTGGTGTTGAGTTAGTTGAATTGCTTAGTTATGTTTTCCCAGGGGATAATCAACTGTTTCACCGCCATTCCCTCGAAGGGTGATCATTGCTCCATTCAGCCTTAAACAACCATTTCCGCTTTCCCCAGGACAGGCAGGCATGCCAGACACTGACATCTGCTTACCCTGTCCTTGGGGATTCTATCAACCCTGAGTTCCAGGAGTGACCACAGCAACACAGTTAGGAGAGGTTCATCAGAGATGCACATCTGCCTTACCCTAACTTTGGGCTCCAGGCATCACAGGGATGGGTGCAGCCTCCAGGCACATTCCCAGAAAAGTGTGGTATAAGGCAAAACACAAGCAGTGGGCCCCCTCAGTCCTCAGTACCTGCTTGTAAAAGCAGCAGAGGTGCGCAGAAGATGGAGTGCAGTTGTCACTATGGGCAGTGGGGCACAGGGCATTCCATGTTCTTGTGTGCAACAAAGAACTGGACATAGAATATAATGGTACAGAAAGAGAAGCTAAGTTTAGCAGAGTTTAAAGGCGAAGGGATGCTCAGAACGTGCAGGCTCATGCTTGGAGGACAGAGAAAGGTACGAACAGGAAGGAAGAATGGCGCTGGCAGAGAGGAGAGAGCAGCATGGAGCTGGACTGTAAGGATCTGAAGTAAGGCTCAGAGCCTAGAGCACCTCCCCAGTGGGTCTGTCGGAGCATGACTGACAGAGCGATGGACAGGGTGCTGGGTCAGGGGTTGGCCACGGGGCCTTCCCCAAGTTCAGGTGAGCAAGGGGGAGCGGTCCCACTGCCCCAGCTGTCCTATCTGTACTACTCCCTTTGGGGAGACCTGGTCCGTGAAAATCCTTAAGTGATGCAGAGAGGTGAATGTCCATCTTCCGTAGCTCCTTCAGGCTCAGTAGGTGTACTGGCCCTACCTGTGGAGACCAAGGGTCTCTCACATTGACTGGTCTAGGGGGCTAAGAGAGCCATCCTCTTCTCCAAGGATTTATTATGAGTTATAGATGTGCAGGCAGATTTTGTCTCCTGGCTTAGGCCATCATTGATAGTTTAACGAGTGTTAAACAAGAAGAAACAAATTTGACTAAGAGATAAAATATGCACGGTCTAAATAGTAAGGCCATGAGAAGCATTAATACAGACTATTGCTCTGCTGGACCAGATAAATAAAGGTATATGTCTCTGTCCAGTTTGCTGGAAGACACAGTAGGAATTAGTACCTCAGAGGAAGAGTCCTCAAGTCTCAAGACAGAAATTATTTTTAGTAGTAAACATGTGGGTGAGCTGGCTGTTTTCATTTATCCAGACAGATAAAGGCCCTGCCAATGTAGCTCCAGTCAAAGACTGAAGGTCCCATACTAAGTAGTAGAACTAGCTATGCAAGACACAAAAGGAGGAATCCTATTTCCAGGATGGGGCTCATTTTCTATTTTATTTACGGGGAACAAAATGGTTTAGTTATCTGACTCAGCAGGTTGGTTTGGTTTTCTTCTCTCAAAAGAAACTTGAGGCTATCCACTGGTTTGTGGGCATCTGAAATTTGTTTCTTGGATCCTCAGGTAGCCGGAGAGGGGAATCTAACAAATCATGGGAGCTAGGATCCAAGGGAATAGCACAGAAGGGTGTTCTTGAGATCAAGAACAGAGAGCCAGTTAGTGTCTCCTGGGAAAGTGTAAGAGTCTGCCAGCTGCAGTGAGGAGGCATCACTGTCTCAGTGACAATTGTGTGGCCTTGTACTACGTGACAGTTTTCTGATGGCTTGGCTACTGGTAAAATGGGAACTGTTGTGACACCAGCAACCCTGAAGCCAAAAATAATGACTGGCTTTAGCTCCTGCCTAACTCTCTTTTAAGGGGATATTGCTTTCTGTGAGGGTATAGATTAGGGTCTTTCATTTGAATGATTACTGGAGTGGCACTGACAACCTTGCTTTACCAGGCTTGGGGAAGAACTCACGGCAGAGAATTCAGGACCAGTGCAGCCAGGATGTCAACATCTCCGGCAATAGGACATGGGCTGCCAGAGGCTCGAATGACAGAGTGCCCTGAGCAGGAAGAGCAGAGCTCTTCCACTGGCTTATGCCACAAAATGATACAATTTCCCAGCAAATGAAAGCTTTACAGTGAAGCGTCAGTTAGCAACTATAGGCAAAAAATGGAGGCCAAAATAATCATCTTAAAACTGTACTGGAACTAAGTAGGCTGCAGGGTGAAAGAGGGTGGTGTTAGAGAAGCAATGCAGAGACGCTCCAGGAAAACGTGTCTATAGGCTGAGGTAGATAGCTGACAGGGGCTGAAGTGGTACTGGCCGGGAAAACAAAGGCCACACGCTTCCCTCTGGCTCCCGTGTGTGTGTGTGGGTCACACTAGACTTCTCTATCTTCCTTTCCCTGCCTCTCCTTGATAAATAATGCCGGGAAAAAGGTATCTGAGACAGGGAGAAACAAGAAAGGAAAAGCTGAGCAGCCTTTTGACTGAGTTTATGAGAGTGGAGGGTCCCACCAACTCCATACCTCTTTTTACTTCCTGGCTGGCGTGCCAAGAGGTTACCATGGAAGATGGAGTCCTGGGATGAGTTTCTAGATTCTTGCGCCCAGTGAACAAAGAAGTGGATGTAGTGCCCAACAGTATAGCGGCTAACTTTAATAAAGCTGAAAGGGGAAGGGATGCTCAGAGACAGTGGACCTGTGCAGGCAGAAAGGAGAACTGTACAAGTAGAAAGGAAGAATGGTATACATTGGTAGGAAAAGGGGTGCAGGAGTGGAATGAGCCTAAGGGTTTGAAATGTGCCCTGGGCCTCGGGCACCTCCCACTGGGCCTTTCAGAGCTTGATCTACAGTGTGACTGACAGAGTGAAGAGCCGGGTCAGCCGAATCCACTGTGGGTCCTTTTCATCCCACATACAAATATTCAGAATAGAGAACACAAAAGAGACAAAACTGAGAACGACGATCTTGGCAAATATTGATTATTTTGAACATAAGAAAAATTCAGACTGTTCTTCATGTGTGAATCATTTCAAAATGTGTGCTGAGTGGAAAAACTGTGAGTTTGTAAGCGAACAGTGCATGTATTTTATTCCTCATTGAGAACTTCCAGCCCCCATCCTTAGGTTACTGTTTTATGCTGCTTCGATCCACAACAACCACCGTGTATAAGAACCAGTCTCAAGGTGCCACAAGACCAAAGAAAGACAGGCAAGGGGATCTGGACTGCACTGACTGAAGTCTACTGGGGGACATACTTACAGGTTTGAACTAATTTGCATGAATGAAGATTTATATACGTTGAATATATATATATATATTCAGAATAGAGGAAACAATCACGTTTTCAATCATGCTGGTTCAAACATGCTTATAGGATGGTCAGGGAGGCAGTTCTTTCCCCATAACTTGGTTCAGGAGAGGTGTGGACATGAGTTAGTACAAAAGGGAATTGATCCTTGTGGAAATGTAGCTGGTTTATCTTACGATCAAAGAGTCAGGCGCATTCTTGGTGTCAGGGCTAAGGCTCACATGCCACTCTATGAGTTCTTTTTATTTATGGTTTGTTAGTAAGCAATGCAGGAAAAATCAGCTAGAGTTACTCTGGGGCAATCATGGCAGTTATGACTCAGAATGCCTTCAGTTCCAGTCCTCAGAACTTGCTGTCTTCCTCTTCTGCCATATACATGAGCCTTTGAGTGACTGTAGGATTATTTAGACAGTTTGCTCACTCTTCAAGGTCATCCTTCCTGCTGCTTAACAGAATCCACAGTAGAGTACACACACACACACACACACACACACACACACACACACACACAGAACAGTTATGCAAAGGAGCTGCAAGAACCAGTGCTTTTTACCAGGAGCTGCAAGAACCAACTCAGTGACATCATCTGTTGTACCAAAAAGATAGAATTAGATGGGGCACTGGTTTGGGTTTTCATGGGTGACTGAAGTGTAGTATATGGCATCAGGGATACATACACATTGTGTCTTGCTAACAGCAAAGTTTCCATAGGAAAAACAGATAGCAAAAGTCTATAGTTGTGGGTGGAACAAGAATTCTTCATTAGGAAATTCTCAAGACTAATCCTCACTATCCATCGAGATAGTGCCATGGACATCACTCCTATTAGACTCGTGGTAGCAACAGCTGAGGGCTTATGCAGTGGACCATTCCGCATACGTAGGGTAACAGGCCTAAAATCATGAGTGATTTCTACAACTGAGCACGATGTGGCATGCCCGACCAGGAGGTCAGCTGCAGCATCCTGGCATATGCTTTAGCCCACCCAGGGAGTAAGCCATGACCACAGGCCCACAGTCCAACAGGCAGTACATCAGCAGGGCCCCTGTTTCTGCACGTTGTAAAGTGTAACAGCTGAGCTAGCCACAGAACAAGCTGCTTGACACCTCACTGAGTTGTCTTCTATTTTGATTTAATGCTTTCACTGTGTCTCTGTCAGTGTGTAAACTTGAGCAGTGTAGTTTCGACACAAGTGGTCTTTGAGAAAGACAGAAATGTAATCCAACACTCTATCAAGCAGCAATAATAAGAAAGTGGGATCACAGAGATCACATGTTTAAGCAAACACATGCAGACAACAAAAAAGAGAGCTTGGAAATAGACTCACATAGTCTGTTCAACTGATGCAGAATAAAGAACAAAATCAAAACAATAAAAAGAAGCCAAGGTTTTTTTGAGTAAGAGGTACAGTAATATCCAGATACCTTCACCATCAAGCTGGCCAATATATGTGGAATGAGAGGCTCAGAAATAAAGGAAACAAAATAAGGAAGAAAATACTTGTTGTGGCTGTAGGTGGGGTTCTGGGGAGTGACTCCACCATGGATGTGTGATGTTGAATCATGGATGTGTGGTACTGTATTAGTCTACTGATTGCCTTAGCACAGAGCTGGGTGTGGATGATAGACTTACTGAAAAGGGAAGACCCATCCACTTGGGTGTGTGTGGCGCAAATCAATAAACTTGGAGCCGGGTTGGAATATAAAGGGAAAAAAGGGGGAAGTCTCTGCCTCTTACCTGCCATTCCATGAACTGTTTATCCCCTGCCACGCCCCTCTGCGATGCCTCTCTACCTTGGAGCCATCCAAGTATGGAATGAAACCTCTACAAACTGTGAGCTAAATTCTTCTACTTTAACTTGTGAGTGTTGGGTATATTGTTCCAGCAACGAGAAAGTAACTAAGACAATACTTATAATCACTGAAAACTTACATTTTTGAAATAAAACACTAATCTATAGATTTTCCCTCTCAAAATAAAATCAGACATATCAATTTCCCAGTGAATCACAAACTATGCCAAATCAGAGACTCTTAATAGCAGCAGAGAGAAACTTTTTCTCCTGTACAAGGGAACTGGATTGAGATTCACAGCTGACATCTCATCAGAAGCAGTGAAAGGAAGGCAGGGGATGGCATAGCCCAGGAGGTTAAAGAAGAAAACACTTCAACCAAGGATTCTATATTTGGAAAATCTATCCTTTAATACTGAAAACAGTGATGATAGTCTAAGGAAAACAAAGCCTGAAAATATATGCCACCTGCACAACTACCTAAGAAGTAGTACTTTAGAATGGCAGAGAAACTTTCACTCTTAGATTTGAAAATACTGGATTAATCCAAGTATGGGAATGGTTTTGTGAAGGAATGAGAGCACGTGTGTGTGTGGGTGTATGTCCGGAAGTTATTAAAATTCTTTTACAGTTTTTATTGACCCTAGAAGCAATTAATGTTCTTTTAAGAGCTGTTGCAGTTTTTTGTTGGGTGAAATTTTAATAATGCATTAACTTAAATTTTTCTTTTCCTTTTGATCATCTAGATGAAGAGAACAAAATTCTGAAAATTATACAACTTTTTAAATTCAAAATTCACAATACTAAATTAAGTACACAAGAAGTTTCAGTTTTGCCTGAGACACATAATGCCCCAAAAAAGCCAAATCATATTCTGTGGGAAGCTGGAGATGCAGAAAGGTGAGAACCTGAGTGTGGTAATGCCTGTGAAATGCCAACATGTCAGAGACAGCTCCATACTTGCTGAACTGTGAACTTGGTGGCAATCAGGCAGAGAGACCAAGGAAACCTGGGGATGAAACCCAGCAACAAGAAACCCTGACAGACAGGGCAGGTGGGATTGGAAGGAGGGCTGTGGAAGACAGAGGTGGAGGATATTCTAGGCTGGAGGACGGGCAGTGGTGATGGTGTGGCCTCTTCTTTCTGGCACTTTCCCCCTTGCTCAGGACCCCTTTGTGATGAGGAGACCAGAGTTCCGCGATGCAGGTCTGGGCTCCACCTCGTGCTCACTGAGGGAACTCCCCAGGCTCAGTGGTCTGAGGGGGACAGTTCAGTTCAAGTCACGGAGAGTCCTCTTTTTCCTCTGGAAGGTGTTTGTTCCACATTGCTAAGAATGAGCTCCACTATCTGGGCAATGGATGTTCTCCTTGGCTTTCTGAGTGGGTTGTTGCTCTATATCCTGTTGATTCCTTTCCTTCAAACTAATCCATCCTTCTCACCAGCTGGGACAAAGAACAGCAGAAAGGTAAGCAACCGGATAGAAAATGATTTTTTCTCTACAATTTGTTCCACTTTTCCAAATCCAGTTAACAGAATTTGGAGAATGGAAATCGCAGTAATGATAGCATTCATCTGGGACAGGCGGGGCAGAACACACCAATCTGAGACTCTTAGACTACCTATGTGGTGTGATGGATGGGCTAGAGTGTCACAAAACAATGAGTCTCAATGTCCAAGAAGTGGTGTTCCAAGAGAACTGGGGGCATGCGCAGAAAGGGCCTGAGGACTGGTGTACATCAGTACCTTTCTCACGGCAGATGTCTCTGGGCCTCGGATCTCCTCAGGGCTGGGCTATTGCGAGAGCTATGCTTAGCCCTCAAGGGCTCCAGAGGAAGCTGGAATTTACTCTAGCACTGGGAAGCTGTTGCCTACATGGGAGCTATGTTTAGCCACATTACAAGTGAACTCTGTTAATTGTAGAAAGTCGTGCTATTTGGGAACATTGCGTAGAGACAAGAGAGGGAGAATTGGGTCTGAGACTCTTACGTTCTTCTCTCAGAAGCACATGGAGAAGAGGGGACAGAAGAAAAACAAGAAGAGCTGTATTCTGAAAGGTAAGGCTCTGTCCCTCTAGGACAGATGTGACTTAAACTCCCTGCTCCTGAGCAACCAGATCCAGATTTCTGAGGATATCACGTGGGGAGGCCTAAGAGGGAAGCTTCTGGGAAAGAAATCTGACCTGGGGACATTTCTCAGGCTGTGTGCTTGGCACGAAGGTATGACCGGCCAGGGAAGGGTGATGTCAGTGGGGGGTGGCGGCAGTGTGTAATAGTAGAGCAGTACTGCTTACATTTGTGGGTGGAACTTATAGGCCTAACTGCGGGAACACTGTTTTACTTCTCTGTAGCGGACTCCTCATTAGATGAGGTGTCTTTCTTCCCAATAAGCTGGCTGTGAGGATAATGGGGGTGGTGGATGCTGAAGCTTCTTGTAAATGATGAAAAGTGGCCCTTCCATGTTCTCTGCTATCACTGTCAGGAGCCTCGGGCACTGATGGCTGGCTGGCCTCCAGCTCTAATCTGATATGGTGTCTCCTATGTGACATTCCACTCAACTTCTCATAAGATCCCAGGAGCCTCCCTTCTCTGCAATAACCCAGTCTACTTTTCTAGCTTGCAGAGAGTGCTGAAGGGAACTGGAAGAGACTCGGCATCTAGTTTTACTTCTACAACAGTAAGGAACTTTCCACCTCCATCTCCTTCTACATCTCCAGGACTAAGGGGGAGATGCCATGGTGGGGTGGCTGGCCTTGTGAACCTCGGGTGGGGGACAGTGGAGTGGCTGTGGGCCACAGTTGCGCACTCCTGCCCAATCTACCCACCTCTCCGGACCAGTCTGCTCCTGGCTGTAGCTTGTGCCTCCTGTTTCCTGCAGCCTCCTACACAAGCGCCCCGGAAATGCTGGAGTCAGTCAGCACTCTCATGGAGATCTCCCAGGTGAGATGTTCAAGCCAGGGCCTGCTGGAGCCTGTCAATCATCTAGGTGCTGGGTGGCAGCTCCTTCTTCTATCCCTTTGTCCTCCTTGCTTTCCCGGGCTTTTGTAATCCAGCGCTCACTGGCCTCAACTCTCTTCACAGAGCTTCAAGAAGACCAGCCTGCTTTGAGGAGACTGCTGCCAGGCACTGGGCCCCAGGACTCCCGACTCAGTAAATCCTGTTTGGCGTCTCTCATCGGGGCGCTCTCAGGCCCTGACCCCCTTCACCACTGTCTTTCATTCTTCTCCTGGTTCTGGGCAACTGCCAAGGCCATCTTCTTCTCCCCCTGGGCACATGGCAAATCGCAGCAAGAGCATCTGTCTCACCATCCGCAGGACTCTGTGTTCTGGGAAGGCCCCACCCACTGGCAGGCAGAGGTGGAAAGAGAGGACCACGCTTTCATCCGGCCTGGTGTGCAGAAGCTGCTGGAGATGCTGATCAGCAAGAGAGTCAAACAGAAAACATGCCAGGAAAAGCCAAAGGGTGGCTCATTTTTCCACCTGGTGAACACAGACTACCTCCAGGTTTCTCTGAGAAACCTGCTAAGGTCACCGGGTGAGAAACTCACCTCTGCACAGCTCTTCTGCAACTTAAATGACAAGGCAGAGTGGCTTCTTGGGTCTCAGCAGCCCTCTGTCCACAAGGTCCTCGGAAGCCCTTTAGAGCATGAATGCAGCCTACCTTTCTGGAGCCTGCCCTCTCTGCCCAGTGAGTCCCTGGTCACCACTGCCTGGGCCCATAGAAGACCTTCGCCTACATGGCCTCATTCTGTTAATTTTAATGAAGTTTCTACCCATGTCTCAAGGCCAGGTGTATGAAACTTGCCCTCCTTTCTGCCATATTCGGCCCAAATTCCATTTTTTCCCCCAAAGCCACAACCCACCGCTCCAACCCAGGTCAGCACCTGTGCAACAACTTGCTCTACATCCCAGAAGAAGGCACTGTCCTTTCTTCCTGTTGAAAATCAGGAAATGAATGGAAATTGCAGAAACTGTCAAAATGGAGAAAAGCTTTAGACTCTAAGCTCTGAGAAGCTCAAGAATCCATTGGGCTACCAACTCCCAACCTTCCTCAGGGCAGCCAGGCCTCTGAGGCCACTCAGTCTGTCTCCATACTTTCTGGGGATTCTAACAGTGCTGAGCTCCAGGAGAAACCAGAGTGCCCTAGACCAGGAGTATTCAGCAGAGATGAGGGGAGTGAGAACTTGCCCCCCTCTACCTTCAGTTTCCTACCATCCCAGTATCTCACGCAGCCTCTGGGCAAACTCCCAGGGAAGAGCCAGGGCCAGGAACAGGACAGCCATAGGGCAACACAGCCCATCCAGTCCTCAGTACCTACCTGTAGAAGGCAGAAAACTGTCCAGAATACAAGGTCCCAGCCCTCTGGCAGCCCCTTTGATAAGGGTTTGATAATACTCAAACTAGAGGACAAGGAATGTTCAATGAAATGCAAGCAAAGATAGAAAAGATACATCTCAAAGAATAGGATCCACCTCACGGGAAGTTCAGGGGGACAAGTGTGCACAAAGTGACATCAAGGGGCCTGAGAAGTATGACTCTGGAGGTTACTTCTCTAGGCGCCCAGGTCCAAAAGCTCTGCAAAAAGGTCTGGCAGTCCATCTGAGCAGAAAATTGTGGCAAATCAATTAAGGCATGATCCCTGTGTGAGTACGGAGATCATAGTTTATCGCCAAAAACACTCTGCCGAAGTCAAACACCCTGGCACAGCCCATAATAACATGCTCCAAGAATGAGAAAACCTGTGTGAACTCCATTCAGGGGCTTTCCTTCTCTGATCCCAGAACTCATCTCTTGCCGGAAGAACATATTAAAAGCCATAGGTTAAGCCATAAGTGCGGACCTCTTTTCTGGAACCATGGGCCTAGAAACGTTCACGCAGGTGAAGCTCAAGCCTTGCCTCCTCCTCCACTGCCTACCTTTGTCTTTTCAGCCCCCCGTGACTCCAGAACTGCCTTCATTACCAAATTAGCCACTTTGCAACAAGAAATTGCTGGGAAAGTTACAGGACTGAAGAAGACAGCACAAATGTCCTTTCCCACTCTGCAGAGTACTATCCCTGTGGCCGGGTCCCCTGCATGTAGGGAAGTGCAGAGGGCCTCCCTCAGGGCCCCATCTGATCACAAGGGTGGGCCCTCAGATATCCCTCCAAGTGCGCAGGAGGTTGGGTTTCCTTCTGCTGCCTCCACCCAGCAGAGCAGCTCTGTTCTCAGGAATGAAAGAGGCAGCCTAGTACCCACTCCAGGTCCAGAAATGGCCAAGCGTGATCTAAAGGAGGGGGATAAGAGGATGGCCTTTGAAGATGCTTGCCAGGGCATCCCGATGCTGGAAATCAAACTAGTGTCCCTGCTCTCAGTAGCCAAAGAGAGCAGGAAGTCAGAGGTGGAGGAGAAGCACCCAGCATGGGAAATCACCTTAGGCACTAGAATGATGGAAAACTCTCAGAACATCAACATCAGTCTAAGGACTTTAGGGTCTCCAGACACCAGTAATCACTCCCCCTCCCCCTCTGGAGATTCTACTCACCAGAATAAAGACCAAAATGTGAAGAGAGAAGAGCACAGTCATTTGCATATTGATATGTTGAGAAAGACAGAGAGCTGTTCTCAGGATGTGTGCACTGATAGCCTTCAAAACTGCCAAACTGCAGGGCTCCTTAGCGCAGCCTGCCTGCCCTCACAGGCCTCTCTGCCCAACTCCAAGGGAACACACTACAGCAACACACTAACCCTGCAGGTCCCGTGTGATCCGTCAATGAGGGGAGGGAGCAATCAGTGGGAGCAGGAGCCTGGCATATCCAGATTCCAGGACACAGGAAAGAGCAGCAGCAAGACACCTGGTCCCACCAACCAAAGTAAGAAGTACGGGAACCCCAGACCAGGGGATGAGGAGCAATTGCTGGTAGGAGAGAGGCCCTTTGGTACCTATGAGCTAAGCCCTCCTGTGCAGGTCATGGAAATAGATACCTACAGGAGTAAGTCCTGGCCACATCTGCCAGAGAAGGGCCAGATTCCTACAGAAAGCTTAATTTAAAAAAAGATGAAGTATTCTCTGCAGTGTCCTAACCCCAATAAAGAATGAAATGGGCAGGAAAACTCCCTGCAAAAACCCAAGACCTCATCAGCTCCTGCTCAGACCCTGGCGTCAACCACAAGTAGGTCCGAAACAGGGAAGAAACAGATCATGTAGGCTCGAAAGTTCTTGGACCCATTCTGGTGGATAAGTTAGGACTTCACTATGCAAGTGTTCCTTCAGGGGTAAACTCACATGAAGCAGAACCACCAGAACCTCTGGGTAGGCATTCCTGCTACCACAGGGCTCGCTACAGCCCAGACAAGAGAACAGTGGTGAAAGAGATTGCTTGTGCTCACAATGACAGCCACAATGACCACAGTCATCCTACTAAGAGGAAGAGGACCAGAGACAGGGGCAATAGTCAGGTGTTTCTACCCCAAGAGCTTATGTGTCCTCCAGTCAAGGCCATCACAGGTCAAAAGACACAGGTGCCTCAGATTACCATCAGCCTCACTTCACTACACTCTCCAAAGAGCTGTCTTTTCTCAGATACCACAGACGTATCATGCCTTTTCTTCGGAGGCAAATTGTTTTTGCAGAAGAAATGTATTAAAAGAAAAATTGCTTTGTGAGCACATCCTCTATGTGTTAATGGCTCTTCCTTGCAAGATGTCTATTGTTTCCTAACGTTTTTTTCTTATCCTAGTTAGAAGCTTCTGTGTCCTACCTGGCTGTGAGATGGGATCAGCATGTGCTTTACTCAGCTTCTAGAGGGCATGAGGTTCTGGGGGCACTGAGGTCCCAACCCTACGCTAGTTTCTATCCTTGCACTTTTAGCCTTCATCATATTCTGCCTATAGAAACTAGAAAGCCATTGGAACTCGTCAGGATGACCCATTCCTACAAAGATCTGAAGCCAGAATCTTTAGTTTCCTTGCGTTCCCTACACCTTCAACTTTGTGCAGCTCTGGAGATGGGTGTGTAGTAGTTTCACGTGTCACCATATGGCCACAGGAATGTTGGATGGGTAGAGTGGAGGTCCTGAGTTCACAGGCTACCAATAGACTGTTTCCACCCTGAAATTTTGATGGTATTAGCAACAGCTGGCCTGGGAGCCCCTACTCTGCCTGATGGAGACTGCAAGGGGACAAGGCATCACAGCCCATTTTATGTTGATCTGGATGAAATGGCAGTGTCACCCACCCTATTGCCTCCTTTGCTTTCTGGAGCAGCAGCATAGGATGGAACTTGCAGGTGAGCATGTGGATGGGTGGGCAGGAGCTGCAGGACAGCTGTTGAAAACTGTGTCCTCCTTGCCCAAGGTCATGTGCCTTTCCTTTGGGGTAGGACTGTGTGTGTGAAAACCTTCCAAAGATGGCACAT
Source organism: Dinomys branickii (assembly GCA_004027595.1). Classification (NCBI taxonomy): domain Eukaryota; kingdom Metazoa; phylum Chordata; class Mammalia; order Rodentia; family Dinomyidae; genus Dinomys; species Dinomys branickii. Next base: position 14,899 of record PVLD010020030.1, read on the forward strand.
GGTGTAGCCAGAGTGAAATGTAATAGAATATTTCCCAAAGGCGTAGCCAAGAGGCAGAGTGGCGTGTGAGTGCCATAGAGGGTGCTGCACTTGGGAAGCTCCTACTCACCCAGTGCTATAAACCAGCCTGGAGGAAAGAGACACCACAGGCTGGGCTGCTCATCCTGTCACACCCCAGGGCTCTCTGCACTCTGGAGCCCAGGCCACCAGCCTGAAGAAGCTCCCTTAGCTATGATGTAGATCCAAGAGGAAGCATATCCTTCAAGCAGGAAGATTACTTTCCCAATAGTATAATTAATTGGTCTGTATGCTATCTCATCTTGAAACCCAGAAAGAACTGGTTGACAAAACCTGGAAAACTTGAAGCTCAGGGAAACAGGAACGTGCCTTCCAACTGGTGATTTTATATGTAGATGTGGTCACAACATTTCTTCTAGAGAGAGTGCAAGGCCTTAACACAGCTGCAGTCCTGGCCTGGGTCAGAAGGCATGTTCCTAGATCAAGTCCTGGCTTGTACCATGGAACAGCAGGAGAAAGAGCAACCAGATGGGATTTGCACACCCAAGTGGAAATCATCTCTTCAAAATGGGGGATCTCTGTGGGTGTGGGGACAAACCATAGATCGCCAACACAGCCTCATCCTGTTTCCATCAGAGGGGTCCTCTTCCTGCAGCCTGTTGACCTAGGGAAGCCAGAGGCTACAAAGCAGGGAGATGAAGGATGAGTCAGTCAGCATTTGGTCACTCTGATCAACAACCTGAGAAAACCAGTTGTAAGGAGCAAAGTTTATTTCTGCTCAGTTTCAGTGGTGTCAGTGGATGGTAAGGTAGCTCCACTCCTGACAGGCAACTTATATGGAACTATGTGATCCCTCACTGTGTGAATGGAAGCCCTACAGGCCTGTCTTCATTCTGGCTCATCTGAGGACCATTTTGGGCTCCAGTGTGGGCCAAGATGCAAGAGAAAACCAGAGAAGGAGGTTCTGAAGGGTTAGAGTGAAGATGCCGGATGTGGACCCTAAGACTATAGAGGCGACAAGGTCCATAGAGGACAATGCTAATGGACAAGCCAGAATAAAAGGGAGCAAGTGTGAGTGTTTCCTGTTGTCACTGGCCCTGTGCTCCATGAGAGGCAGTAAGACTAGTGACAGAGAAGCTAGAAAGTTTCCCATTGAGCCCCCCACAGAGACGTCAACAGGGATCCACACCGACAAAATCCCAGAGTGATGTCCATGGAGGCCCTGACACCCTTTGTCTCAGAGAGCTCTCCAGATGTATCCACATTTCCTGAAAGAGTCACTCGGAGAGTGACCTCTGAAATGCCCCCCGCTGCAAAATCTTCCATGAGATATACACACAGATGTTCGGAAATCCATGGAGACCAACAGAGAACTTCCACAAAGTACCACATATAGACCCACACTGCAATCTAGAGAAAATCATACTGACAGACCCAACCAAGACCCACATTAAGACTTACAGAGACCCCCCCCCAGAGAAATACACAAAGATTTCATGAAATCTCTGACACAGGTTGACTATCAGAGAAGCTCTAGGCTCCCAAAGTTATTCAAATGCAAACTCTCCTGAAAAGGTGCATGAATTCCCACACACAGACCTCCAGATATTTAGAGACTCTCAGAGAATTAAAGACCCACACATAGAAAGCCACCCTCTATAAAACCCACATTGATAGAACTTAACCAAGACACATCCTAAGACTCTCCTGGAGACCCACACTTAGAGGTTCCCTCAAAGACCCTCCTTGAGACCTCCACAGAGATGCACAGTGAGACTTCCTCAGAGCCTCCCTGAGATTCCCATAGCCCTGAAGATCTTTCCAGATAGGCTCACAATAACATACTCCCTTACAGTGCACACCCACCTCAGCATCACACAGATACCTCTAAGATCATCCCTCAGAGAACTGACACAGAGACCCCCACACAGAACACACACAGAGACCTCACATAGAGGCTTACAGAGATACCATGGAGTGACTTTCTAAGACTGCACCCAGTCACAAAGCATGGTAGTTACTTGCAACCGAGACCTTATACCATTGCAGTTTCCCCGGGATAATTCCACACAGAACTCATACAGGAACAAGATCCTTGGACTGTGTGTGTAGGAACCTTGTACTGGAACAGCCAGTTCTCAAAGCACTGGCACAGCCAGATGTCATAGAGAGCTTGCCCAGGACCTCCCAGTCTTCTAGAATTTCACCTTCTTTCAGAGACCTCCTCCTGAGAGAGGAGAGCCTGCCCTTAAAAGCAGTGCATGGAACACTCTCACTACAATACAGGGCCACATAATGATCTTCACAGAGAGGCCTCACCTTGACCTACATTGATTACACACACAGTTTACAGACACCTTCACAAGAACTTATACCAACACCTCACAAGTTCCTACCAATTCCGGACACAGAGAGACCTGTCATAGAAAGCTTCTGTGGCGAAGGACATTCTTTAGTTAATCTTTCAATGTATTGCCTTAGGCATAACTTAGCCTCAGTTGTTGTGTTCTGGAGGAAGTCTAGCAGCTTTGTATGCCCTGGCGCCCACACTAAATACTTTGCTGTGATATGCAGAAAGGAATGGTGATGTGATGGCTATCTAGTCAAGTCTCATGCCTATGGTAATTCAGTTGTATTGTTCTTGCTAAAACGATTGATATTCACCCATTAGCCCAGTTGCCTCCTTTGTTTTATCTCAATAAAAGATTACTGAAAAGGTGATTTGGGGCTGCAGACAGAGAACTGTAAACCCCCTGATCCCAGAACATTGTCTCTCTTGTATTTCATTTTCTTCTTACTTTTGTATTCATCCACGGGTACCTCATTTTTTGGACCTGTTCACCCTGGACAGAAAGGGATAATAGACCAACAGCTTCATACAGAGAACCCATGTTCATTCTGCCTTCCTAGTAGATCTGAACCCACTGAGCCAACAGGCATCACAAGGGTGGACAACATCAGTGGTGGCCTGTGCCCAACACTGTGACACTCACCACGGCCCCAAGTGGAGTATGAACTTCCCTTCTTTTGTAATGGGAGTGCCTCAGAATAGAATAATCAGATTCTACACAGAGAGTACCTAACTTCTTCTCTCTGCAGGATTTTGTTAGCTGAGGCTCTGTGCTACCAACCTTCAGTGAGAGAAACTAAGCACTTTGTCTGGTTTTACTTATCACTAAACTAAAATGTATCAGTGTCAAATTTTTGTTTTTAATTTCACCGGGGACAAGATCTGAACTCAAGATGGCCAAGTACTTTGGAAATATGATAAAGTCCTGCAGTAAATAGACTGTAGAATGAAATAACCCATCAAGAAGCACCTGGACTCAGTTTCCCTCTCAGGGGCTCATCATTCCTCCACCATTTCACTCTGCACAGAGCAGCAGGGACAGCTGTGTGGGGTTTGCCGAACTTTTCCTTGAAACACCCTGAGGGGCATGGGAAGTATATTTAGAAATGTAGCAGGAGGGTAATATTCCTATTTTATCTTCTGGCAAAATGAAACCTAACCCTCAGTTATAATATATTCTCTTCTTTAATATATAGCAATGCCAGCAACTGACACTGTGCACATTTCTGGAACACGAAAGCCTTAATGTTCAGGTAACATAGTTCAAACATGTAGGCAAATTGCAAGGTTTCTTTTCTTTAAAAGTATTCTAGAAAATGCATAATTTCTAAGACTCAGGTAGTCAGGTTCTCTTCACTAGAGGTCCACAAAAGCATATTGATTCAAATATCTTAGACTCAAAATATCTGGCAAAATATATCATTTTCTTACATACATAGCACAATAACACTGAAAAGCTTCCTTTCAACATCCGCATTGCATGTGTAATTGACATTTGTATTAGAATAGTTCATAATGCAAGGGCTCACTTATATCTGTAGCATTGTGTGCAGGGTGCATGTTGGGGGACAACCTGTTCCTCACTGCTCGTGAGCAACCATTCTCTTTGTCCTATTAACATCTGTCTCAATGACATCTGCCAAAGACATCAGTGGTCAGCTCTCTGAGGTTATTCACCAACCTCAAACAACACATTCGCTTCTTTAAGAAGAGTGACACGGCAGGTCCTTTTGCTTATAAGTAAGTTTCAATGAGACCTTCCTTTTTCCCTAATTTATATGTATTATATTTTTGTTCACTATCACTTCCAATGTCATTCCATCAAAAGCAATAGAATAGAGGCGTGGCTTTCCTCTAGTACTCTGATGGGCTGAATTTTTTGTTTATGCTGCATAGTATGCAAAATGTTGAAGTTATCAGAACAAAAGAATACTAGTTACAAAAGGTCCCATATAGAAAATGCTTTTAAAAATGTATTCCTTTAAAATCAATTCTTAACACAAAATGATTACTTTCCAATCTTTTAAATTTTCCCAAGGTATACATGAAGTTCAAAAAGAGACAAACGTGGGAGAGTGCCCTCCGGGGACATGTGTGCCACGTGTTGTCCTCCAGTCCCAATTCAATCTTCAACAAGCCATGAAAATGCCCGTAGGTCCCATGCACTAATGCGCCATCATCAGCAGTCACTGCACGCACAACTGCCACACACTGCCTGGAGGATGTGTATCCAGCTTGTATGGCACAAACATCTGACTTTACACCCTGAAGAAATACCAGGTGGGTTCAACCTATTGCAAAGATTCTGTCAATATTTTAGAAACCACACCCACCTTAACTTCAATAAGGTATGAATCTTGTAAACATCTGGTATTTTATGCATATAAAGAAATACATATTAAAAATGACGATGAGCTTCACCTTTGAGGGATTTTCTGTAATCCAGACCAATCAGAAACCTCAGGCAGGAAGACAAAAAGTTCAAGGGTAGTCTTGGTAACTTAGCAAGACCAGGAGTCAAAAAAAAAATGAAAAGAGGCTGAAGGTGTTCCTCATTTTGCCTAGAATACACGAGGCTGCCTGGGATTCAAACAATGGGACTGTAAAATAAAAATAAAATAAATTAAAATGAGAAGAAACAACACGCTTTTGTTCTGAAAATTTCTCAAATGCCAATATGTTGCTGCAAATGAAGTGATTTCTTTTCTAAATCTCAAGGTACAAGTCTCTTTAAATGATGTGTATGGTGTATTTCCAAGTTGGTTTCAAAGCAGATTTGTAATACAGGTCTCAGACTGACTTCAGTCATTTTTCCCCTCAAAAGTACAATGAGGATTGTGGCAATATTTGATGAAGCAGAGAGAGCAAGAGCATATCTATGGGGTCAGAGGCCACTTCCTTCTTTTATCTTCCACTGTTTTCAGCACCTGGGACTGAACCTAGAGACTTTGCACTGTGCTACATGCCTAACCCATTTTTATTTTTTATTTTGAGAGGATCTTGCTGGTCTCTAAATGGCTCAGGCTGGGTGTGAACTTGGGATCCTCTTGCCTTTAGCCCCCCAGACTGCTGGGGTTGTAGGTGTGTGCCACCTCTCCCAACTTCCTTTTGTTTTGTTCCTTTCTGGACCTTTTGCTATTGGATCCTGCTATCTGCACCCAGGGCAGGTCTCAATTTACTATCTCACATGCTGTTCATCTCTGAAAAATCTCACAGGCTCAACTACAAGTGCGCTTTATAAATTCCCTAGGCATCTCTTAATCCAGTCAACCTAAAAACCAAGAATAACTGTTGCAACCTTTCTCACTAAATTACATCTGCTTAAACCACAATTAATTTCCCAATAAAAAGAATATCAGGGTCAAAATTCTACCTAACATGATATAACTGCCTTGTTTACAACAGAAAATTTCTCCTTTAAAGTGTTAACAGTTTCAGCACTGCTCAAAAATCCACAAAATGTAGACAAATTCTCTTTTCATGCTGAAGGCTCTTAACTACGAGCCCTTATAAAATTCAACAACCAAATTACATACTTCCAAGATACAATGATAGAGAATAAACGTTCCCACTGCAGCAGGTAATATAGAAATAGGAGTACAGATGGAAACCCAGCATCATAAACATTAAATCCTGTATCTCCTCACTGAGAAAACAAAACAAAATACCTGTGGGATAAACAGGCACTGCACACAGAAGTTGTATTCATGTATAATATTTCATTTGTATGTTAATAAGTAAAATGTGTATTTGTAAATATTGTTTTTTAGATTGAATCAATGAAGTCTTAAGATTTTAAAGCTTGCTGAGCACATTGCTAGTAGGTTTAAGAAAATCATGGGTTCACATGCCTCACTTTGACATTTATCATGATTTTTGTTAAAAATATCCACTAGAACAGTAAGTTTCCTTAATTTCCCGCACGGTTTTAAATGCTGATTGTTGAAAATGTGCATTTACAGTAATTTTGAAGATGCTGGTCTTGTGGCAAGTTATCCCCCTGTTGTAATGCCAGTCCTTTTTTCTTTGGGTAACTTCAAGAATTGCTCCAGTTCCCTTTTGCTTTTCAGGTCCTTCAATTTACAATGCTAATTAAGATTTCTTGTTTTATGGATCATCAGGATTTAAAAAATGGAGATCTACCGTAGTGCATAGTCACAGTGATAAGTCACAAGGCATCCAGCCTCCT